>VCJN01002571.1:0-30202 GCA_006384855.1 Tetraselmis striata
AGCGCATATCTTTGATTGTAATTTGATTGTAATCCGATGATGCTAACACGGTAGGCGGTGGAAATCACTACATGTCGATATATAGTCTTGGCATATTTGGTCCTATGGCATATTCTGCAATTCATGCAACATAAGTTGTGCGGCCATTTAATATGCCATAAACACTTATGCTTATGCCATATGTTTTATTCTGTTATGCATGCATGATACTTATGTACTTATAATTTTGCCCAATATAACTAAGTTTTGCTACCATGTTCATGTCATTACTTATTTATGTTCGTTATCTCATGAGTACCCCTAGCGGCACTTATGCCCAACCCTAGCAATTACCATGATAATTGACAGCCTTTGTTAGTTACTGAGAGGCGACTCTGAGGCCGGCTCCCAAGTATCGTTTTCATCATTAGGTGGTACTTGAAAGAGTTAAGTACCGCTAATTGCCAAAATAGCTTTCCACCGGACATTGCAATATATCACTATCCCCAGCAAAGCGTCGATTGTTCTGTCCATATGCTACTGAGCTTTACAACCGTAGGGGTACCCGGTTACACGAGTAGCGCGGGGCATCGGGGCGGTAATTAGTAGCCGAACAAAGCGCAAATATATTGTAAATTACTATAATCCACCTAGCAACCAAGTCACGATCGTTAATTACACAGCCGTACTATCTAAAGGATTGAAGCCAAGGGTGAGCCCCATCCCGACGCGACGCCCCGGCGGCCCGGGCCATACCCCGCATCCAACCCCGCCTAGCGGCCAGGCGCAGCCCCCACACCACGCCCATGTCTATGAGCATTCCCGCGCAAGCAGCCCACCGCAGCCGCGCGCGCACCCCGCGCATCCCACTTGTCGTCGCCCAGTGTTCCCCGAGAGGGTTGAGCCATCTGAGCCCCCCGCCCCATGCCCCTTGTTCAATACTTGCGTCTTTGAGCCTAGACAACTAGTCCCGCGCGCGGCTGCTAGGCGCGCAGGCCGCCCACCGCAACCGCGCAAGCAGCCCACGCGGCCCCCGCGCAGCCTACTGTCGCAGCCCGCAACAATCTCGAACAATCCTCGCATCGTTGTTTCAACTCCCAAATTCCCTCGTATACCCGATACTCGTATACGATACGACTGATATGGTGCGTTCGTTGTCGTAATACATTTATATATCGGAGCGCGCGGTCAGCCTGTGGGCTGCTACAAACTACGCGGTCCATGGCGGCCTTTATGCATGTGCACGGCCCACCCAGTACATTAGTTCGTGCCAATTACAGCTCATCACTGACACGGGCTTCGACCCACATGCCTACTCACACTCGTTCGACCTACGACCCGCGGGGGCGCACGGGGAGGCGGCCGTCGTGGTGCGCGTGGGGGCAAATGCCGACACGCTTAGAGATATGCGCATACGTGGTGGCTTTCCACTCGCCTATCGCGGTCATACTGGCGGTGCAAACCCGACAAATCCGGTTCCACTTGGAGCAAAACCCGGACCACCCGGAAAGCCTGCGCGAGCGGAACGTGCCGGCGATCGAACCGGGAGGGACAGTGCCGCGCGCGCCGATCCATCCTCGTATGCATGCCAACAACGTCGGGCGCGACTACTCGTAACGCTGCCCGGATCTGCCGCGCGGCCCAGCCCCCGGCGGCGAACATGGTATTCGCTTCACCATGTGTAGCGCCGCTGGCGCCGCCGGGCAGCAACCCTGTACGGGGGGCTGCTAAAAAATTAATTCTTGTACGACCTCGGCCTTGCGTCGGCCTCTCCGAGATCCGTCTACGGGTGGGGAGGGGGGTGCGTACGACTCGGACGGGGGCAGCCTACTCGCGAGGGGTGTTCGAAATAACATCGTGTTCTCGTACCTCGGTACGACCCGCGACGACATGCAGAGGATTTGGCATACCCCCATCACCCGTATGTGTTCCACCTGTCAATCACTCGAATCCCGGCCTATTACAACGGAGTGTTCGGCGGCGCCCTGCGGCGGACCCGTTCAGAACACCCGGGAAACACTTAGCCGCCCCGTGAGAACGGGCGAGGGCGGCGAGCGCGAGAAGACGGGAGCCCGGCACTGAAAGGCGGGGCGGGCGTTCGGGGCCGGAGAGGCCGGGCATGGCAGCGACTTAGGGGCCAAAAGACAGAAGCCGAATTGCCTTGAGGGACGAGTCGCAGCCATGCAGCGGAAGGAGTCTGCTCGCGGCCAGCTCGACCTGACCTTGGCGGACGGGCGGCTACAGCGACGAGGCGCGCTGCGGAGGCAAGCGGCGCGCGGGCGAGCAAAACCGGCATGCCGACCACGGAGAGACGAAACGCGGACCGGGGGGTGGGGGGGGGGGGGGGGGGGGGGGGGTGCCCGCCTTTCCCGCTCCAGTCCCCCTTGGGGATCCTACCGCAAGACCTCAGGCGGGCGAGATGGAGGCAGCATCGGCGGACCGTGGCCGAGGCCGGCGGACCGCGACAGCCGGCGCGGTGGGGCGATCGGCGCCGCGGGATATTTTTCGCGTGATGGACATGCGGATCGACCAGCGATGGACGCGCGCGCGACTTGCGTGACATTTTCAGCGATGGTAGTTGCAGATGGAGCCAAGACGCACGACGACCGAAAAGTGCGCGGTGCTGGTGCATTACCGATGTACATGAAACCCTTTTCGGCCGGGGAGAGTACTGTATTTGTAAACTCCGTATTGCCGATTAGCGGTAGTCACTCGTACTGGCGACGGGCCGTAGTTATCCGGAAATAACGCAGCTACTTATCACGTTATGGAAGGAGGCGGGGTTTGGAAACGAAAGAGGATGGCCAGTAGCTTGAGCTGTAATTACAATGTACGTGTTCCCTACTATGGTTAGAGATGGCAGGCCCTAAGAACAACTCGGCCTGGGCGGTGGAGAGCGGCAGAACAGCACGTTGTAATCAATTTCAATTGTCTTGTTACATATATTCTTTATAATTGACGGTGCGCGACATGTATGTACTGCCGTGCAATAACTACAAGGCCGGCGCTTTAGCTTTTGCTTGCCTCTCTAGGGTGACGCTCTTGGCATTGGGCGTGCTGCTAGAGCGGCGCGGTCGGCATGGCTTGACAACCAATACCGACGACAGCAATAATATTTGTCGCAATGGGTGGTGGCGATTTGTAACAATTATTCGTGAAAAACATTTCAGTCTCTCGTCTCTGCGCTACCAATGCACTCCACCACCTTGTTTGTCTCTGAGTCTTCACCGCGAAGACTACCGCAGCCAAGGCGCCCCGACGGCAGCGTCGCATGTGTTGGGCTAAAAGGGGCGGTCAGTGTCGTTGGGTGGCCATGCGACTTCCGGCAGACAACTACACGTCCATGTCATTGCCTACCATAGTCGAAGGGCGCCCGCTAGTAGGTGTCGGGGGCCCATCGGCGTCATGGTCTTGCTGCTAATCCCGGCGAGAACATATGCGCAGTTGTATCCGCCTCCCCCACGCCATAGGTACCCTTGGCCAATGCGCCACCCACCACAGCACCGCTCCGGGTGGGGCTCAGACATGAACCCGGCCATAGTTCATTTACCAAGTCCGGGACTACCCAGTCACAGGGTGCCATGACGTGGTCCACCATGCTTGCGTCCTCGCCACGGATGCTAGGTGTGCCAAATGCGTCCTTAAAACAACCAGGACGACACCACCTACCTATTCGAGGTCCAATGGGAAACTGCCGAATATATTATGGATACGAAATCCGGACCGCACGCACTCAATGCAAGCCATCGCATTCGAACCAAACTCGAAACCCCGGAACCCCCCCCCCCCCCCCCCCCCCCGCTCAAACGGCCGCGTGGCATCCCCCCAAACACCACCTTAGTGGAAATCAGACTCGCCACCAACAATCTGGACCTCTGCTCCCTGCCTACGGGGAAATTCTACTTCAGCGTCCGGGACGCACAACAACTAGTGCTCCACAAGCCGGACCACACAGTCTCCCATAGCCTCGACCGCCGAAGGATCGAATACCTCCACTTTCTTTTCAGACCGGACCGAAAAATAAGACGTTCGCAGTGGTAGTTTATGCGCTCGTGTGCAGAGTGGGCACCCTTACGAGTGCCGACGACAATTCCAAACACCAAATCCGAAGAAACACATGGGCCACGGATGACCGCTGTAAACTGTTGGCAATCATGACCGCCCTCCATGCCGCCCGCACATAACTTTTCAGCGACCCCCTCAACAAGTCGATCTACATCTCCCAATAATATCATAGCATGTACCCCGACGATGTAGTTTTCGGCGCTAGACCCCCCAACGACACGTACTTGTGGGCTGAAACGTCCCTCGCCAACCCCGAATACGACGACAAATGTATGCGGAAAGCGGTGCAACACGCTCTCCGTAGCGTGCATGCTCAGAGGCACGAGTCTACCGCCACGATGCTCATCCTCCCGGAGTGGATAGACGCATCCTACAAGAAAGCTCATCTCCTCAACCACCCCTACATGCAGAAACTGTGCGAGCTCCCCGCGGACCTCACCAAATTCCCGTCCCCATACCAACACACCCCGACAGCCCCGAACAAGGATCTTGGCACCAAATGGCCGGTGGGAGTGTACTTGGTGGCTTCCAAACCCTACCTCGCAAACGTCAACGCAGCAGAAGCCTTAACCAAGATGACGGCTGCCCTCATGGTCTTGCACCCCGGCCGCACACCGCCCTTCCATCTTAACACCACCCAACGACCAATAGGCTCGGACGCAGCAAGAGCCGCAACAACAAGCCCCCGTCTTCCCAAACCGCCTCGTGACCGGCAGATATACCACCCGCCGCACCGGAACTCCGCCCGCTGACGGCACCAATCCCGTCCATACAACCCCCGGAACGACGGCACGACCCGAAACGCTTTACATAAACCGACGGCGCCCGTGTCCATCGCGGCGTATGAGTGGTGGAAATCGGCGCCGGGGTCTACACGCCGGGCAATAAACCCATCGCAGTAGTGGGAGGGGACGCAGACGAAATTCGCCGCAACATCGCCCGAGCCGAACACGCCGCCATATCGGTGGCACTCGAGTCTGGCTTTCCGAAGCACATCCTCTCAGATAGCGCCGTCTCCCTTCACCTAATAGACCACATGATGTACCGGCCGGTCACCTTACGACATCACGCTCACAAAATACTACTCGAACACATAATACGCCAACTCCGACACCGAGCGGATTTGGGACTCCGAACCATTCTCCAGAAAGTCGAAGCCCATACTGGGGTCGAAGGCAATGAACAAGCCGATACCACCGCCGGCGAAGTAGCCAACGGGACAATCTCACCTGACACTATCGTAAACGCATGTGCGACTCCCGAAGTAGCCGATGATGTATGGCTGAACCCATGCCAAGGCACGCCGACCACCACTCACACCCCCCCACAACCTGAAAGCCGCCCTCCGAAAACACGCCAACGCTGCAATAGGCTGCGATGCCTCCCACGAAACCGTGCACTCCCACCTCATAGACCAGGCGTTGACTAGAGGTGTAATGCCGGACCTCGTCACCCCCTCGGACATCACCACCTCGGAAAGAATCCACAGGCTGGAATTCATGTGGGGAACACGCTCAAGCCGAATGAGACGCAAAGGCCAGCCGTCCTTCACATGCCGGAGATGCGGACAGCACCTCAGCAACGGCCAGATGGCAGGCGAGAGACCCTCCATGGCCGGCCTTAAGACAAACCGACGCAACAGCACGCTTAAACTCCTCCTCAACGAGTTGGAAGTCCTGAACGGCTGTCGCTGGCACGTACTATCCATGGACGCGGGCAACAAACCTGTGGCTGACTTCTCCTCCCCCAACAGACACCATGATCTCCGACCTAACCGATAGAATCACACACAGTCCCGTGCATCAACATCCCCGATCGCTTGGCGGACACCCAGGTAGGGGCAACCGAAGGTCCTAGCGCCGCCCAAGTACCCACCCTGCTCCCCACGACCATGCTACCCCCCACCTCCGCCCTAAATACTGCAAGCCGCACGCAGTACGCATCATCGGATTCGACTGGGACCCGGCCACCGAAATCATATCTCCAAGCAGCAATCCCAAAGGAGTAAAAAAATACAGATAATCGAATTCAAAGACTTCACTAACCTACTTCAATCATGCCACCGTACACGCTCTCATCCGCAAAAAACCAACACATGGTGAGCGCCCTACGTCAACAAGGCTTGCAGTGTCCGATTGAAATCATCCCCGTCACCCGCCTTAGCCGCAGCGGCACCATGCACAATAAACTCGCACTAGAAGCCATCATCCATAGCCTCACGGTCCTCCGCCCCAAGAAGCAACCACCGGACAAACCCCTCCGCCTCCCGTCGCCGCTACAATCCGCCTCTGTGGTAGGAAACTCCAAAGACTCTCAATCGGATGGCTACATACTCTCCTCCGTATATCCCGACAGTCCCTCAAACCTGCCACGTCCAACCCCATCCAGTACCTCCCACAAACCCCGCACGCACACCCACCGTCAACATACATGCCTATGCAGATCACCGTACACGACACCCCGACACGGCAGGGGGGGGGGGGGGGGGGGCAATATCAAGCGGCATGGAAGGAGGACGGGCACGGGCGAAAAGGAGGAAGGCCGGAAGCTGCATCCGTAATCCCTAGGGTCCCCACAGCGGTTGGATAAAGCATGTCCTAAAAGCAACTCGGCTTGGGCAGTGGAGAGCAGCAAGTCAACATGTTGTAAATCAGTTTCAATTTCAATTTATTTACCAAGTGCTGATAGGGGCATGGCCCGAGTAGTTTGGTGGTTGTTGGGCGATTGGAGCCGACGCGCCGGCACCTTTCATGATAGCCTCCACGATGGCGCCCATATTGCTCATCACTTGTTGTTTGTTTACAATAACACGCCGACACTTGTCACGCATCTTTGGCAGCTATGCTTTTGCTACATTAGGGCGCCGCAGCAACGCAAGAGTGCATGTCTTAGAGTAGAGGCGACCCGCGCCCGTCCGGCGTGAGCGCCGCCTAGACCCCAGTGTCATTTACCCGCCTTGCCGTATCGCGCGCGCGTAGTATGAGGGCGGTATTCGAGGTCTCCCGCTTCCGACGCACGTATGTAATTCGCGAGGGGTAGGTGCATGGGGCGCCATAAAGCCATGCTTTTGCCTAAATCAAAGGGTTGACGGCAACGGCTACCTCGTGGCAATATTGGGTGTATCGCGCTATCGCAGCATTTTCCCCAGCCGTACGCCCGCCCCTGAATAACATGCATGCACGCGGGCACGGCCTCAGTACTGTAGCCGCGCATGGGCATGTGGATCGAATTCGCAAACCCCATACTTATGTGGAGAGGTGTAGTAGCAGCAGCGCGCATAATATAATATATGATGATGATGATACTTACATGAGCTATCTAGCAGCAGAAGGCGATATCAGGAAATCACAAAAAAGGACAATTAGAAAGGTCCTCTACAGCGACTGCGAGGTGGAAGCAGCAACATGAGAAGACGCAGAATGGGCACGAGCCCACGCATCAAGCTTGGCCATCTGCACACCGGCAGAGAGAATGCCGCCCAGGGTACCATGCACGCAAGCCGAGACCCGCTGCAACAGCCCCCGCCGTGTGCGTGACAGGTGACGGCGGAACTCAACAGGTTGGCTGGCGATAAAGTTCCGAAGGGCCTGAACGGATTGACCACGAAGGAAGCATGAGGTCGGGGCGGAAGGACCGCCAGGGAAGTTGTGCACAGCCAACAGCACCGCGAAGATGTAGACCACCGTCAAAGCGGACTTCCCGAGACGGCCACGGTCCTCAACCACAGAAGGGTAGTACCGGTGAACACCCTGCACTGGGGCGGAAGACGCCCGGTCCGCTGCCAACTTATCATGCTCCGCCTCGGTCGCCGCGATTCCCGGGGTGCACCAGCGGGGGTCGTTGCTCCAAGTGGGGGTCGTGGAGGACACGCACGCGAAGTCGATAATGTAATCGCACGCCGCCCCCCCCCCCCCCCCCCCCACCCCGCCAGCGTCAAGTCCGACGGCCGCGAGCGGTCCGCTAGGCGCAGCCCACTCGTCTCAAGGGTCAAATCGCCGGCTCCCGAACGGTCCCGGTCAAGCACCGCCCCCGCATCAATTGCCACAGATAGATGCCTACAGATTCTTCAAAGCGGTATGCATGCGGTGCTTGTAGTTCGCTACGGGGCATATATATGGGCAGATGATCCACAATGAATTCCGTAGCGCTCCGGTTCGAGCCATCCGTAGAGCGAAGCCATAAGGGATCAATACCACACGTGGGGCCAGGGCAAGTGACAAGCGCGGAGCCTCCGCGCGGGCAAAGGCCCAGGACCCGCGCAGTGGCGGCCGAATAAGCAGCATGGGGAATCTTGCGGGCTGACTCGTGATCCGACTGGAAAAGCGATAGGGAGCCCGGCCCGCACGCGCTGTACATGCGCAGGGTATCAAGTCGCGAGGCCGCGGCACCAGTACGCTGGAAGCTGAGATCGAGGGCCACGAAGTCACGCAAGCGAATCGCACGGATGAGGTGGCGTTGGACAACCATGGTCGTGGAATGATCATCGGAGGTCGCACCCGAACCCGTACCCGAGGGCGGAGCAGTAGAACCTGGCAGCGATTCTGGGAGGGACAGTCGCTGCTGACAGAGGGTGTGCCACTAAATCGCCAGGCGACGGTATCTTCAGAGCTACAAAAGCGCATGTAGTAACGGTATTGGCAGTACTCGTACCACCGATAGGAAGCAATTGCTGGGCAGCAGAGGCGGCCTCACCAGTACCAACTCCAAGAGGAGTGGCCGTAAAAGGAGATGTGGTGACGCGCAGTCCTCCGCTAGTGCTCGTACCCGTACGGGTCGTAGTACCAGCTGCTGGATCCGATGCAGCGGTGGTCGTAGCATTACTGACCGTAAGTAACTCGAAGATCTCGTGGGCGTGCCCATACGCCGCGCGTGCGCGCCGCGCACATCATCTTCTTGCATGATGATGATGCATATGACGGATATAGACTATGGGGATACCGCGGGTAGCGCGCAGCAGCTGCGCGCTGCGCTATACAGTATCGTCAGGCAGTTGTAGCTACAGCAGGTACTGGTGGATAGGTAAATATATAGAATTGCAGGCAGTTGCAGCGGGCGTGCGCGCGCGCAGCGATAAATCCTACACCTTTCCACATAAGTATATGGGGTTTGCGGATTCATCAAGCCGAGCGAACCTGCTCGCATACGGGTACGGGTACCAGTACTGTACTTATACGCATCGGCGTCGTCGCGTTTATATTTATCTGATAATATACATCCCCGACGACAGAGAGCATATTATATTTTTTAACCAGCCATCATTAGGCCGCGCGCCCGCGCCTGCTGGCGTGTCTGTCTTGCTGACCAGCACCTCGTCCTCAGCAGACCAGCATGGGCGACTCCTTGCAGTGATCGAGCCCGTCGCCGTCGTCGCTGGTCAGCAGCATGGCCAAGCGGCGTGTTCCTCCGGCCTCCGACCAAACAGACGGCGGCTCCCGCCTGAAGCGACTTCTAGGCCTGGCGGCCGAGCCGGGTGAGTCAGAACCGCCCACCGCCGCGGCCGCGGCCAACCCGCCGCCCAGAGCGCAGCCCTATACCGCCGCGGACTTCAGCGCGCTCACGGGCGCAGACGCGGCTTCGGCGGAGCGGGCGCTGCGCGCAGCTGCCGGGGACCTGCAGGCGGCGGTGAACGCGTGGCTGGACTCCGCCAGCCTGCGCGCCACTGGCGGCCGACCCGCCAACACCGCCCCGAGCGCGCCACGCCTCGCAAGGTGCGTGGGACCCCAGCCTCAGCCTGATACACCCTGGAGAGCCGGCACCATGAAGCACCGGGTGGCAGGCGGGCGAGAGGGTGAGTGTGCGCAGGGGCGCAGCCTCGGGGGCGACTGAGCTGTGCAGCCGCTAAGCAGAGTAGCTATCTAGTACCTACCCGGCTGGCTGGCTGACTGGCTACCTGCATGATCAGGGCCCCGCACTTCCTCCCACGTGTCCCACACCTCTTGTCATCCTCTCCGCCATGGGAACAGGAATAGGCTCACTTTATTCCAGCATTGATAGCCCGCCAGCAGGAAGCTGCTGTTGGCGCTGCTGCTGGTGTTCCTTTCATTTTTTTTTGCTGCCACACTCTCAATCCTGCATGTCCTCAATCCTGCATGAATGCTTATCCTCTACATCCCATGACCGCAGGCCCGAACCCAGCAGCCCCGATGTGGTGGACCTCACTGCCGGAGACAGCGGCGATCCTGTCATTACAATTTCAGAGAGCCCGCCGCGCAAAGCTGCCGAGGGGGGCAAGGACAATGAAGCGTGGCTGACGGCCAGCAGCGGGGCTGGCTGGCTGGTCAGCGTGGAGGCGGTGCGGAGTCCCCCTTCCCCCTCCCTCCTCTCACTCTGCACACCGCATGCTGCGCCTGGGGATCCTCACTCCGTACTCCTCACGCCTGGGGCTGGCTGGCACCTCACTCGGCCGTGCCGGGCTGCTCCGCCCCAGGAGCGTGAAGTGGAGGTGGCCACGCGAAATGCGATGGCGGCATGGCAGGAGCTGCGGGCGCGCTGCACCGTGCAGGCGCCCTTCTCGGACTCCGCCTTCCCGGCGTCTGCAGCCTCCATTGATGGCCATCGGGGGTGCGCCGCCCGGCCAGGCATGGCACGCAACGTAGCATGCACCACTTGTAGTACGATATGCGCGCGTGCGATTGCCGTGATCAGCTGACGCTGTGCTGGTTGCTGAGGTCAGCTCTAATCCATGAGGTTGGGTGCTGTACGTGTGAATGTTCGGAGCAAGGCAATGTGACATGCATCCTACTCGTTCGGAATGAAAACTGTTAGCCTGACGCTAGAATAGCGCAGTGTTAGTGCGGTGGCGCTCTTCATGCTGGCACGAAAGGGAATGCCTGCGACCAAGTTCCGGAATGATTATGAACTGCACGTGGCCGAAACCGACTGGATGCCGTTCTCCGGCGAACAGGTGCGGCTCGGGCGGCAGGCCGACGGCGCCAAATTGCACGTGCGGCGAGACCGCCAAGCTGCTGAAGGTGTCCCGGGATGGACCCAACCAGGGGCGCGCCTTTTATGGCTGCGCGACTCGCGCGTGCCGCTTTTTCTCCTGGGCGGACGACGCGCCGAGCAGCGCCTCCGCGGCGGCGCTGAGCTGGCAGCGCTTCGCGCCGCCCGCGTTCCAGGTAGTGCGCGCGCCAGGCGGTTTCTCTCCGGCGCACGTCGCGCAGGGTGGCGTCGGCGACTGCTGGTTCTTGTCGGCGCTCGCGGTGGTCGCGCATCGCCGCCGGCTCGTCTCGCGGCTATTTCCAGTCACGGCAGACGGCGCCCACTCTGGCGGGCCGCACCTGGTGCGCCTCTTTTTGGACGGCCGGTGGCACGCGGTGGTGGTCGACAACCAGCTACCTGTCCGACCGGCCAAGCCATCGGCTTCCGGATCACGGGCGCCAGCCATACGTCCCCCACGGCTCGCGTTCTCGCAGGCTGTCGACAGGCAGCTATGGGTCCCGCTGTTAGAAAAGGTGCGCGCTCTGGGCGATACGCGGGGCCGTCTCGTCGACTACTGCGCCATACATATATACCAGTAGTCGGCGCCCGCGTCATAGTTCAAATTCTGCTGCCGCCGGGCTCGCAGGCGTATGCCAAGGCGCACGGCAGCTATGCCGCTATCCACGGCGGCCACATCGCGGAGGCGCTGCTCGACCTTACGGGCGCGCCCACAGAAACGGTACTCCTTGACGCCGACGGGTTTGACAGCGAGGAGACATGGGCCAGGATGTGTTCCTGGGCCGACGCTGATTTTCCCATCGGCTGCGCCACTGCTTACGACCGCAGTCTGAAGCAGGTCGGACTAGTCGGCACGCACGCCTACTCGGTTCTCGAGGTGACACACCGCACTTGGCCCCAAAACTACCGTGAACCATCCTCGACCGCGGGCTTCGATGGCTTACTAACTTGTTTAGTTACATGGATATGTACATAAGGACTCCTGGTATCAAGAAATCGCATTTGCTGACATTGCGACACAGAATGATAAATTTTCAAACCCTGCAATTTGAGGACGTTCGGGCGCTTCCCTATCCCCAGCGATTCGCAAGTGCTGCGCGTGCGTCTCAGTGGAGCTACGTCTTGTCTATGACATGGAGTGCAGTGTGATTGGTTTTCAGTGGCTGTAGTGGCGCTGATAATTTATTTCCCTTTACATGAATTCCGACTGCCATACACAATTACGAGTACATGAACCGGCGTTGGCTCACTATTATTGACGCGAAAGCACCAGACGCCTGTCACGTCAATTCTCGACCTGCACGCGCGTGAACATAAAATGCAAAGCCACACCGCGCTGTTCCTTATTTGGTATTTGAAATATGAAGTGCTGTGCCATTCTGCCAAGCTTCTCGCTGGGCTGCACCTCCAACCTTCAATTGCGGGGTGTATGGTCCCTTTGCTGGTAGGTGCGGGAGCTGCCAGACGTGACGCCCGGCGTGCAGTCCACATTAGCTGACATCTGGAAGGGGGAAGGGACCGCTGCCAGAGGTGTGCGCTGTGCGCTCTACTGAAAACAGTGTTGACCATGTTTTGGAAGTGTCTGTCATCATCTGGCCAAGGGCAACAAAGGCATTGCAGCCATTCGCCCCCGCACTGCTTGACTTCATGTGGTCCGTCCTAGGGCGTGCGGTTAAGGCACAGTACCTGAGCGAGCATGGCACGCTGCGGCTGCTGAAGATCCGCAACCCCTGGGGCAAAAAGGAGTGGAGCGGCGACTGGGGCTCCACCAGTGAGGTAAGGGCCCGTGCTCAGCTCGGAGGGGAGCACCGGAATGCAGTGTGTGACAATTACACGAGTGCGAGATACGAATTAGTACCGGTTATATGTGTACGGGGAGTAATAGTACGTATACGATGTGTACTTGCGACTATAAGTACCGTATAATGCTGCGATGAGGCAATAGTTGTTCTTTAGAGACAAATGTCACCTCGATTGTTACATTACTGGCGGATTGTTTGATATTTGAAAGGGTATTGTGGGTTTGGGTAGAAAGGGGAGTGGGACGTAAAAGGTGTGTATGGGCGCGGAGGACTGAGCGGGAGTAGTATTAATATAAGTGGGTCTGGGGTAGGTAGTATCGATAGCCGATGGCTATTCTGAATAACCACCACCATCCCACTGCCTCCACCCCATTCGGGGGACGAGTACTGATTTACTTCATATGTTGTTTTGTAATAATAATGCTGGCTACTGTCAACATAAACTGCCGTAGTACATAGTATATAAAACATATCGGACGATATACCTCTACCGTGATGTACACCATATGCCGCATGCATGCAGCAGCATGTATTGTACGTGATATATAGACAACACGAAGAAGGCGGGAACCTTGCGCTGCTCCGAAACCATGCTAAGGCATGTCATTTATTGTCGCGATGCATGCGACGCATGGTGTACATCACGGTAGTGGTATATCGTCCGATATGAAACCGGCAGTAAATCCGCACCGGGCACAACATATGTTCTTCGGGTATTACTTTTCGGATTAAATCCTTACTAATTTAACTTCCTGGCGCAACTTCCCTGGCGGTCCTTCCGCCCCGACCTCTTGCTTTCTTCGTGCTCAATCCGTTCAGGCACTTCGGAACTTTGTCGCCAGCCAACCTGCTGAGTTCCGCCGTCACCTGTCGCGCACACGGCGGGGGCTGTTGCAGCGGGTCTCGGCTTGCGTGCATGGTACCCTGGGCGGCATTCTCTCTGCCGGTGTGCAGATGGCCAAGTCTGATGCGTGTGCTCGTGCCCACTCCGCGTCTTCTCATGTTACTGCTTCCACCCCGCAGTCGCTGTAGAGGACCTTTTTGATTGCCTTTTATTTTGGTGATTTCCGATATCGCCTTCTGCTGCTAGCTCATGTAAATGAATCCTTACTGATCGTTCTATATGTGAACTCTTTTGACGGACACAATGTGCTGCCGTCTTGCGAACCCCGTGGCCAGTTGTGGACTCAGCGGCTAGGGGCGCAGCTGGGGCGGACCCGGAAGGATGATGGCGAGTTTTGGATGAGCTGGCACGACTTTCTGTGCCGCTTCAACGTGGTCGATGTGTGCAAGGCGAACCCTGGCTGGCACGCCCTCAGCCTGGACATCAGGCTGGCCGCCCACTCCACCTGCGGCTACGAAGTTGAGGTAGTATGCCGCCCGCCTGACAACGCGACAGAAGAGTAGTGTTACTGTCGCAAGCGATGGTATCCATTGGTCCAAACGTTTATGGCGTCTTGTTGCAGATGCGCATGAGGCAATGTGCACCTTGCCGAGCGACTGGCCACCCGAGAAAAGCCCGGTCGCCGAAGCGCGCAGCAGGTCGCCCATGATCGGGCCACTCGTAAACCTCTGCGTGGGGCTGTCCGCGTGAATCATTGCGTGGGACCCGAGTGGGACAAAGTCACCCCGTCCAGGATGGGACAAAGTATTCTAAACGTCTATACCACGTCGATGGGCGATGGGCCCGCAGTCATCGTTGGACCACTCGCTGATGTGTGTGGCGGGCCCCCATTATTCTAGACCCGCGATTCGACACTGTGGGAGTGTGTGACCGAGCGCAGTCCGGCGGCCCGTAGTGCTACCTAAAGGACGAGCTCCCGTGCGGCGCGTTGCAACGCCGAGATGTCCCCCCCCACCCCAAGATGTCGGTTGACGAACCCCGATGTCTGTGTTGCTCTGTGTGTCGGCGGCGCAGGTTGAGACCACGGGGCCGGCGTTCGTTATGGCGCTGCAGCGGCGCAAGTGCGGGGACACCGCCGGGGGCTACTGGTTCGCTGACCTGAACGTTATCCTTTGCGAGCTCGACGACCCCGACGCCGATGGGGCGGCACGCTGGCGGCCGCTGCGCGCGCTCCTGCGCGGCCCCACGCGCGACGCCACCCTGGAGGTACTCTTCCAGGCGGGGCGTACCTACCTGCTGCTGCCCTTCTCGACGCGAACCGCAGCCGCTGCCGCCACGAGCACGGGACCCACCGAGGCCGTGCTGCGCGTGTACGGGGCGTCGCGGCTGCGCGCGAGACAGCGCAGCGTGTGTCACTCGACTGCGGTACCGACAATGCTGCAGGTGCGTCGGGCGCGGCTCATCTCCTATCACAACGAGGCGCTCCTTTGAAAACTGCGTGACGAGTGGAAAATGTCGCATTCGCTTCCTTTCTCTTGATTTCTTCTTGCAGCTGATGATTGTATATCTTTCAATCCATATTGCTTGTTATTGCACGCAGTAATTGTGCATGAATGGTTGTGGCCCATCTAGCTAGTAGTGTAGCCAAAGACATTAATGGCATTCCCAATGTGCAAAGTTGTGTATTCATGATGAGGAAAGACAAGCCACCTAGCCGCGGCAATGCCCCCCCTCCTGGCATCCCGTTTCGGCAATGTCCCTCTTCCTGCTAGTGTGCACTCAATGCGGTCATTGTTCCCCATCTGGCTCCCTGCAGGCGCTCGCGTTCTCCGCCCCCAAAGACACGTCCCTCCCCGCCGCCAGCCGCACCTTCTCCGCGCTTCAAACGACGGCGCTGGCCACCGGCGGCGTCTTACTCACCGCCGCCGCGCCAGGCGTAGCCCTCGCGCTGGCCGTCAACCCGGCAACGCAGCCGCTCCGCCTGCGTCTGGCGGCGGCCGGGCGGGACATGGCGGTGCTGCTCCTGGCCGGCGCCGCGGTGACCGTCCCGCCGCGCTCGCAGCGCATCATCGCGATGTTCACCTCCGTGTCGGTGTCTGACCGCAGCCGGTGGCGGCTCACCTTTGCCGCGGCGGGGGAGGGGGGCGCCATGCCGGAGTGCCCCTCGCCGCTGCCCCCGGTGCCGCCACCCGCCGCTGGTGAGGCGCCGCCGTCCGCAGCCGCCCGCCTCGACACGCACGACAAGTGGTCCGCTGCCCGACGGGCCCCGATCCAACTGGCGGAGATGTTTGCCCCCTCCGCGATGTCGCCCGCCGCGGCCCGCTTGGAAGCACCGTCTGGCGAATGCGGTGGCGCGCGCCAGCGGTTTCGCGCCGCTGTGATCTGCAGCACCGCCACCGCGTCCGCCGGCCTGGGGGCGGCGCCCTTCTAGAGGGCCTACACGCTTGCATACATGCAGATTCAGTAGGTCACGCACACGTACTGTCACCATATCCGCGAGAGCGCCTGAAGCAGCGTGGCGGTCAGGCGTTGTGATATGACATGTACCGCGCTAGTAGTAAACAACTTACAGCCAGCCATATACAATGTAGACACATATCTATGTATATCTACATGTGAATGTAGCAGCTGTCCATCAGCGTTTGTACGATTCAAACGCCCGGCAGTCGGGCTTCTGCTGCTCGGGTTGCAGAACGAACGAATGCTGTGCTCGGAGCCTGCCTGGCATGTATAATTATGCAGACTGCTGAAGCTGAGTCACAATGGTCATGATGGCGTGACGCTCTCCTCCGCGCAAACCGAGCTCCTCTTCGGGGCGCCACACGGCCGCACATGCTGTCTTGCGATTGCTCCGGAGTGTGACGGCTCCCAGCAGCTGCGGACTTGTCTTATTCCGGGATGTTGCGTCGCTTTTCTTGTATCACATGCACTGAAGAAATCGCGCGACCATCCATGATGGTCTCGATTTGGAAGCACACGCATGCTCTGTTTCAGATACCGGTGGATGTACCTATCACCTATGACATTGATGCTGTGTGGTGCGAGTGAACGGCGCCAAGGGCCCGAGGTAGCAGTGGCGATGTTCTTCAACCATCGCAATACGCAGCTCCCATCGAGCACCTAAAGGAGGGGAGTGAAGAGTTGTTTTGTTTTGCATAAAGCTGATTGACATTTGTTGTGTCTATACGTCCAGGTGAATTGTTGAACGCTGCGCACCCACTTTCAAGGGTTGATGCCTCACATGCAGTTGTAGCACTGGTAGAAGAGCTCAGCTGCTTTTTCCCGAATCGGGTGCCGTGATGCCCTCCAGCCGCCTGCAGCTCCATGTAAGGTCTCTCTCTCTCTCTCTAGCACTGATGACCGACAGTCTTCGCCTTCACACAGGAGCTCTCTGGACCATCTCAAATGGGACCAGCATGCTGGCAAGCGGACCGGGCTGCCTACCCCCGCCATCCACGGCAGAGACAGAGACCTCGGCGACACATACTGCCATCCGCCATATCTGCGGTCAGTGTGGTGGATGCTCACTTGTGCCATCCTCCGCCATGGCACGACGGACAAGGCTGCTCCACGATGACGTTGTGCCACGCTGCGAGTTGAGTGCGTTGGATCAAGGCGCTGCATGAGGGCCGCGTGGCAAAACTGGATGCTGCGACGGGCGCTCCCGCATGCGGCCCCAGCTACAAGAAGGTCACGTCGTAGTACGCGGCCAACGTCTGCATGCCGATGTGCTCCTTTGCGAAGCCGTGGAAGCTGTTGGGGTTGTCCACGGAGCGGCTGGGGTCGCCGGCAGGTCGGCCATCACAGTCAGAAAAGTACACGTGGAGCCAGTCACTGCATCGTCTCCCCCATCTAAGCCCCGCGTGTGCCCCTTCACCCTCAATACAGAGAACATGTGGCGGCAACCTACATCCAGAGGGGCTCCCGGGCAGGTAAACCACAGGCTGCTCCTGGACCCGTACTTGCTCATCTACCCTTGCGAAGCTAGGTACAGGTTGTGGTTCTGAAACATAATTTTGCTGCGCATTACCGAATGCCTGTAGTATACAGTCGAATCAAATACGGTTATCTTTTAAATGCGGTTATCTTTTTGCCAAAAGATAATGAATTGTTTTGCACCTTCGCGTCGGAGTTTTCGTGCTGTATTTTACAGATACCCTAAATACAGATACTCAAAATGATACTGAGAAATGTGCTAAATCATTTCTCCGTTTTAATAGTTTTTCCACCTCGCGCGGAGGTCGAAAACCTTCATATTTATCCGCAGACCGCTTTTGTTCGCACGGGGTAAACTTACAGTAACCCCTGCACCCGTAGATGGTCTGACACCTTTTATTCCCGCCGTCTTCAGGGCATAGTGCGAAATCACAACCAGCACGGCGCCGCTGACATCCGACACGAGACAGTGCGGTGCATCGCGGGGAGGGGCTCACTTGGAATAGTACTCCTCCTCGGTGAGGGCGCCCTTCTGGTGCTTGTACCAGTAGTACGCCGTGCCGAGCCTCGTGTGGCCGGCGCGTTTGTAGCTCTCCTTGCTGAGCTCCCACGACAACCCGTACGCGTGGACCTCCCTGCGGCGTCAGCGTCATGCCGATTCAGCCGCGCGCATTCCACTTGCCAGGGGTTCCGGCAGTTAGGTGCGCAACACGCGTGTCCAAGGGGGGGGGGGGGGGGGCGACTTGCCGGCAAAAGTGAAGCACGCTGTAGAAGGCGTTCCATCCCGTGGAGGGCACGTGCGGCGGGTAGGGGCCCACGTGCTCCGCCGCCATCATTCGCGAGTCGAAAAACGCCTGGAAAAAGCAGCGGTCGAAAACAGCAGCAAGGTGGTGCGATGGTCAGTGCGCTGGAAAGGGCGCTCCGCTGGGGCCGCGGCAAGATGGTGCTCATAATTATATAGCGCAGTTAGGTTCGTCGCTATAGCGACTTGAGCGAGTAGCGACGACAGCGCTGGCAATATATACCGGTGTGCCGTCTGACTGCCGTATGGCAAAGTCTTAGTCCTCCCTTATTACAGTTGAGTGTCATAGTGTCATGCACCGGAGGGTTCGATTCCTCACCGAGCGGGAGAATCGCGTGAGCAGGATGCCGGCATTGTAGTACCGAAGCCAGTACGCCATTGCGGCGGTCTTTTCCAGCTTGGGGCTCGGGCCGCCGACAGCCTGCGCTCGGGCGTGGGGGCGGCGACGCACACACGGCTGAGGGAGCCTGCAGTCGATTCTGCGCCTGCGTATACTTTATACATGCATGCACTCCGAGCGCATCGAGCGCAGCTCCATCCGCCCGCGCCCCCCCCCCCCCCCCCCCCGCCGCCGCCGCCGCACCTTGGGCTTGTCTTCCGGCGGCCACGCCACGACGAAGCCGCCGGGGTCCATGCGCAGCAACTCAGCGAGGTTCTTGTCCACGAGGTGCACGTCGTGCATGACGCGCACCTACGCACGCGCAGACGGGGCGTGAGACGCGCCGTACATTCAGCCGCCAATGCGGGCACTCGGATGCCCCACGCCCCCACTGCATCGATTTCCTGAAAACAAGTACACACGACTACGGGTGGATGGATATGATTCTGACGCATACATAACCAGTACTATATGTTAACCCCTCCACCCGCATTCATGTGGGCATACGTTGCAATTGCTTTACGACCATATAAAAGATGATTGTGGAAGTGTTATTTGTTAGTATTAATTGACCACCCGTAATACAAGATATTATTAGCGTTACATACTTACGGGTGCCAACACAACTATTAAATACATCACGATATCGTGGCTTGGAAACAAACGAGGATGGCCGGCAGCCTGAGCGGTGATACACCTAGTGTCCCCACAGCGGTAAAGAGATGGCAGGTCCTGAGAACAACTCAGTCCGGGCAGCGGAGTGTAGCGGACCCAGGCCTCGCTGTCTCTCCGCTCGGCGGAGCGGTGGTCTCCTTCTCAGGGGATCCCCGGATCGATTCCCGGCTCTGTCATTACAGGGCAATATCGGCCCGGCCCGTGTCCCGGGTGTACCCGGGTGATGCATTCGCCCTTTGGGGTTCGAATGAGGCAACGGTCTAACGGCGATGCCAGACCTATCACTGCAGTTGGCGCAAGGGGTAGAGTGCTGGGGCGGCTTTGGCCGATGACCCGGGGCAAACTTTACTTTGTTTTTAGTAGTGGACTAGCATGTGTCAAACTTCTGTTTCGATTTCGCAATATCATTACGAAAAAATAAGAGAATTCGCTAGCACCCCATTTCTGAGCGTAAAAATATTGTGCTGATTTGGGTCCGCACTGGTATATATGCGAATGCAGCATATTATATCATAGACAGTATGTTGTTCACACGCTCGATACAAAGCGGCAGGGGGCTCTATCTAGCACGTATGTGCCTCATTGGCAAGGCACGTACGGTGGTGCGGCGCCCGACGTCGGCTTCGCGTCCAAAGGTGGGCGCGTTGTTCAGGCGGATCACCGCGTCGTAGGCGTCGATGACCGGACCCCAGTTGGTCCCCCTGCAGCCGTCACCGTGGGCACGACTTCACCGCGCTCGATGCTGAGCTGTTTTCTCATAGATGATGAGCCACGTGGGGGCATGGCGGGCGGGACCTGATGGGGGACGTGGGTAATGGGGAGCAGCCGGATGTGGGGCTGAGCTGAGGGGGGCGGCGGGCCGCGCACTTGAGCACACCGGACGACCCCACCAGCGCACATTTCCGGAAGCACGGCGTCCTGAAGGCCTCCGGAATGCGAGCGCACTTGTACGCGTAGTGCGGGTCCAGCAGGCTGCGCGCGCGGGGGATGTACTTGCGGCTGGCTGCGCGCGAGACGGCGCTGCGGCTGCGCACCAGGTGGCCCAGGCACTCCTGCGCCTCGATCTTGGGTACCAGCGGCGCCATCGCCGCCTTGTCCACCGGCATGTCGTCCGGCTCGCCCGCCAGCGCGGCGCGGCTGCTCAAGGTGGAGCGCGCCGCGACCTGCTGGAAGCTGCCGGGCTCCTCGCGCGCCTCCCATGGCACTGCAAACCACTCACGCTCAGGCCAGGCGAGCTGCATGTCCGACGCCGTGCTGTTCCCGCCTGCGAGCGGGTGGGGAGACGGGGCGGAGAGGAGGGGAGGAAGCAGCGCATCGTCAAGTGGGCTCTCTTCATCAATGGTAACAAAAGTCTCAAGGTACAACTCCAGCAGCCTGCCGAAAGCAGGCAATGGCGCTGCATCACGCCT
This sequence comes from Tetraselmis striata, assembly GCA_006384855.1. NCBI lineage: Eukaryota > Viridiplantae > Chlorophyta > Chlorodendrophyceae > Chlorodendrales > Chlorodendraceae > Tetraselmis > Tetraselmis striata. The sequence continues at coordinate 20,831 of VCJN01002571.1, forward strand.
GACTGCCTGGCCCAACATCAGCGATAGAGAGGGAATGCGGAGAAGATGAATGCCGCCTTTACTTATGATCCTTGGGAGGCTTCACAACCGACGCTGCATCCCTAAACAACGCAGCGGCAGCTGCAAGGCAGGCACGCTGAACACTGGTTTGCTTGAGCCCGCAACAAGCGAAGGGGATGCGGTCAGCATTGGGCGTCAGGCGGTTCTCGGGAGGAGTGCCCCTTTGGGAAGAGGGACATAGGAGGGAAGAGGGTGGGGGGGCGGGGGGGGGGGGGGGGTGCCCACCTGCGGTGCGCACAAGGCGCAGCTTGATCCTGCCGCCCGCGCGCTCTTCGTCCAGCCGCTGCAAGTGAGGAGCCTACGCCGTGGACGGGGCCGTGCACGAGGGCGGGGCGTCATGGCTCAGCCCCGGCGCCAGGCGCACCGGGCAGGCGCACTGGGCCGTGCCGGGCCAGTGCGGCGTCGCGGCGATACAGCGTGGCACGCGGCACGGGTGCGGGGTGCGCTATCACCTTTACGGCCGTGCGGGCAGCGTAGCCGTAGGGGTCGGTCTCCGCTGCGCCGCCCCGTACTATTCGCAGGAGCAGGCAGCTGAGTAGTGCCAACCCCGCGAGAGCGCTCGTTCTCGACCACGCCCGCGAAACAGCCATGTCGCCGTTCGTGATGGTGAGAGACAAGAGGGTTGGAGGGGGGGGGGGGGGGGGGGGGGGGTGTCGCTTGCGTCCGTAGTATGGTATCCGACCGGTCAGGTGAAGTGGTCAGCAGAGTACCGGCAACGAGTCGCGGCCACAAAGACGACGTTCCGAGCTACAGGCTACGAAATCCTGTACCAAGATTTCGTGCATATGTGCATAAACTGCATAGACGCTATATTCAGTACAGGTATATATTTATGCATGCAAATCCGATACGGGGACCAAATCCTTGGAGGACGATTGCTCTGTGCCTCGGGGACGTGTTTCTGGGGATAAAATAATCTAACAAGGTTTTGTTATATCGTCTTTTCCGTGCCGGTGCCAGGTATACAGGTACTATAAATAGGGTACTGTTTTTACAAGTAAAGGTAGGTACGCGACCGTACCCGTACCGCTAAGAGCGCGCTGCGGGCGAGACCTACGTACAGCGCACGTGTAGAGACCGTCGAAGAGACGCCCCGCCGCGCGCCACCGCCGCCACGCAAGCAGCGCAGCGCGTATGAGCGATTTCAAGTTCAGTCTGATCCCAGGCTGGTTTACACTGTCAAGAGCCGAAATATTGGCTGATGAGAGGACAACTGGAGGCGTGGAGGGAAAAAGGTCAGGGGGGGCGCGATGTGGAACACAACGAAACTGCAAGATAGCAGGCTCTGCTGTTGCGGCTGCTTTTGTGTCTACTCGTGTTGCTGCACATGAACGGGCGCAGCGACCTAGTACCCCGTCCCTACTCAGCAACAAATGCAGTCGGAAAAGCGGATAGGAAATAAGGAGGAAACCCCGTAAATTATTAGTTTATATCATTGTAGGTTCAGTCTTGTTTTGCCAGGGAAGATCGAACGAAGAGAGCGGCAGATGACGAAGCAGGGGTCATGCTAGGTCACGAAAGGGGTACCGAATCAAAGGGCCACTGCTGCGGAGTCGTTTTGAACTTGGAAATGGCGAAGGGGCGCAATGCGGCCGAAGCACAATATTTTAGCCCCGTCGCGCGCGCCAGGTGAAGGGAGGACGTTGGGGTCGATGCAGTCCAAAGCGAGGTCGGAGTTGATTGCCCACTTACCCTGGTGGCGGATGTGGGACAACGGGACTCCATCCGACGGAGTTTGCAACAGAAGCTGCATCCTTTCGAACGCCGTGAGAGGTAGTAGGTCCAGGAAGTGCCGGCATGGGGGCAGCACCGACGAGATGAATGGCCGTAGAGAGCCAATCCAATCCGACATCGAAGCGGCAGTCCACGAGTTGGAGTGCTCGCTCGGGGTGACCGCCCAGATGTTAGTCTCGGGCAAGGCAGCAGGGACCAGGGGCTGGCAGACTGGACGTTTTGGGCGACGTGATGCATGAGACGGGCGACACGACGATGCTCCAACAAGGGCATGAGCGGGACGCGCAGCAGGTCGTCGGGGCCGCGCTAGCAGGCGCGGCCCTTCTCGCGGTACACTTGCCAAGGTAATATTATAAGAGTCGACGTGCACGTCCAGCACTCGGCAGGACACACCAATAAGCCCCCGGGCGAAGAACACGAAGTTGACGACCGCGGTCATGAAGGCCCGGAAGTCGTGCTGGTATTCCGGGGGAGGAGCAGGAACAATTAACAACTCGGCACGCTCAACGAAAATAAAGTAAGCGACACCGGCGGGCAATGGGACGCGTAAAGCGACAGCCTCCATGCGGCGTTGCCTTAATAGCTGGCCACGACGCGCAGCGGTGAGGTGTAGGCTGTCCTTATCAATAGCGATGATGGTCGATGTTGTGCAATCGAATAACGCGTTGATTGCCGACATGCAGGCGGGCTACAACGACTCAGCCCCAGTATGCTCACCGATCCAAGCGAAGTAACGAACGACGATAGTGGTAGTCGCCACCAACGGGCTCTGATGTTCTTCGAGTCGTGGCAGAACTCGGCGAAAAGAGCCAACTTGCCGGAGTAACGGTGAGGGAGCTGGAGAGGAGGTCGAGTGCGCGCTATTCCAGCTCGTGGCCGAGCCGAACGCCTCGTGTATAGACGGGTCCGGAGCCCCCGGTAAGTCTTACCGTGGGCGTACATGCCCCCTTGCGTGGTCATAATAAGACGAGCCAAGGGGCCAGAGCTTCGGGCTCGTCACTCACGTGGTAAGTGCGACGTTTGACCGACGTGGTAACATGCATGGGGCCGGGCCATATCCCGACAAAATTCGGCTGCGGGCCTTAAGTTGTCGGCAGTTACACAGCAACTCCAGGACGGGTTAGTTTGGGTACCAGTGCGGGTTCGCGGGGCAATGTTCAGGTAGGCGGGCCGCCCCGCGCGCCCGTCGCTCTCGTAGCGCCTGCCTCGCACGTAACGTACGCGCGCGAATGATGATCGTTGCGAACTAGTTGTAACATGTAGTAAGAGTAACAACCGACGGATGCAGTGGTGAGATTATCCGGGAGACCTCACGGGTTGTTGAACCGTCATGTGCAGGTATGTGGATGGTTGAGCCGCACTGCTCGGATGTGGCCGTAAGAAGTGCCGCACCGAGGAAGGTATATAGGGGAGGGGGGTCCGGTCCAGACCCGGAACGAGCGCTCATCCCGCCGTTGAGTTGCGAGGGCTCGCCGTGCGGCGGTCACCGAAAGGTGGCCTTGCAAAGCTGCAGCGGCTTCGACGGAAGGCGCCCCACGCCATCACCCGTGCTCACCTTCGCGGCCACGCCCACGACCGTCACCGCGCATGCGTCCACGCCCGCGACCTGCGAGCGTCGCCGGCACACGAGAAGTGGCGGCGGCCTTGGCGCCGCGAGCGACTGTCGCCTCGAAGACCCGACGCTCGTAGTCGCGCATAAGGTCGCCGAAAACCGCAGAGCCCAAATGCTTCGTTGTGCGCTGAAAATGCTGAGCCCGTAGCACGTCCAACACCCCTAGTCACCGCCGTGCACACGCTTGATCTCGTTGAGCCTCCGCAAGAAGGCCGGACGAAAACGAAACGCCTACTTGTCGATGGCCTCGGCGTGGTTTCGAGCTCGCGCGAGGTAAGGGGCGAATTCCTAGTTCTCAGTTGGAACGCAGGGTTGCAGCTCGTCGAGAGTCGCGAAGAGGGCGGCAGTGTGAGCCCCGAAACATGTCATCTCAATGTATTCCTCCTGAGCTGGTAGACGCCGGTGAGCTAGTCATTATTCGTTAGGTCGGTATGCGAAGGGAAAAGCCCAAGCATTCGGCTGACCGGTCGAACCTCCTCGTACCCAGGCTCTGCTCCGCAATAGCTATGGGACCGCGAGCCCGCGAGGTAGTCGTACTCGTCACTCGCGGGTTTTGTGCCGACACGGCTGCTCTATGCTTGCTTTCGCAAGTCGGGGCGCGCTGCGGCTCCCCCGATGCTTGTCGACTATCCCGTGACGCGCTGCCCGGAACCATAGCCATGTGCTCCGTCTCCATCGATACCACGTCCACGAGCCTTAAGTTGGGCCAACAACGATGTGAGCTCGAGCAGCAATGTAGATTGAGCATGCATGTCTGCTTGAAGCAACTTGAGCGTTGGGTCGGCGTTGGGGTCTTCTTCCTCTGGCATGGTGACGCACGGACGTACGGCGGATGAGAATTATTACACACGGATGGTGAGCCAAGTGTGGTCATGAAACAACTTGTGACTTTGCCCGCAACAGGTTACGGGACGGTTGGAACACAACGAAATAGGAAGATGGCAAATTCATTTCTTGTTGTGGCCTTTACGTCTACTCGTGCTACACACGAACATGCACAAGCAACGACGGCTGAACTAGTAACCCGTAATCCTTACCACTTAGCAGCACATTTAGCCGGAAAAACTGTTAGGAAAGGCCGAAAGGAGGAATAAACCCCATATGAACTAGTTCAGACAATGCTGATCGTCCTCGGTATTATTAGTACCCCTAGTTGCTATCCTTCAGGTCTTACTAGGTCTTACCCGAGCAGGTCGAGCGAAATGGTCAGTTCATCTTGTATTTTGTGTGTATGTGTATGTATGGGTCATTACTGGTGGCCACGAGATAGCGACTGGATAATTAGATATATATAGCGACTACATACGTACGACGCATGCTACGGATACATAGTCGCTGCATCACTCTCATGGGATATGGCGGGCCGGGCCAGGGATGGTGACTCCGGACGTCCCATCAGCCTCGACCACACCTCGCTTCACCCTGGCCAGCTATCCAATCTTCCTCAGCTCTAGCTGTGTCACAGCCAGGCCCAGCCAGTCGGAGCGCTGCTGAGGCATGGCGTCCGGCGCCAGCGCCGCCGGCGAGGCGGTGGGCGTCTTTTGGGACCTGGAGAACTGCGCCCTGCCCGCCGCGCCGCGTCCGACCGGCGGCGGCGGCGTGAGGGGGGCGGCGGTGGTGCCAGAGCAGGTGGCCAGCCACGTCCGGGACTTCGCCCGGGGCTACGGCCGGGTGGTGGCCTTCCACGCGTACTCTGATCCGCACGGCTCGGGGCTGGCGCCCGATAAGCGGTTGGCGCTCCAGCAGTCGGGCGTCCGGCTGATAGACATCCCCAACCACCGGAAGGAGGCGGCAGACAAGGCGATGATTGTCGACATTTGCATGTTTGCCGTGGAGTACAAGGTGATAGGGCGCGCCGGGCGGCCGGGGGGGGGGTAGGGGGGGGGGGGACTTTGGATATGTAGAGTTTTTCTCAGGCTGCGTCGTTCGTTTCATTTGCGCTGCCGCCTGCCAGTACTGGTATAGTGCGAATGCAGCTTCGATTGGACCTGCGCCCTCCATAATCCTGTCGGCTTTCATCGCACTCGGCAGTTTCCTTCTGGGCTTGGCATCGCGCGCATCAATCTCTCTCTTCTGCAGCATGCCCTCCCTCCCTGACATCGTCCCTGCCACTGAGTGCCATTGCATCTGCCCCCCCCCCCCCCCCCCCTCGCCTCCTCCTGGGTACAGGTGCCAGCCACCATCATCCTCATCAGCGGCGACCGCGACTTTGCCAATGCTCTCCAGCGGCTCTACCAGCACGGGTGCATTCCCCCGATCCGTTTTGCACGGCTGCACGATGGATGCCATGGCCCGCCACCCAATCCTCGTGGTGCAGGCAGATGAGCGCAGGGTGGCTTACACAACCATTGCAGCCCCGCTAACGCACATCGTGGCCGCAGGTACACAATTGTGGTGGTGTCCATATACAACGCCGGCGCCGTCCCCGACGCTCTCACCTACGTCTCCAAGGACCGGCTCGTCCACGACTGGCACGCCCTCGCGCTGCATGGCCACACCCTGGACATCGAAAGCAGCCAGTCGCAGCTACCGTGCATCACCAGCGATCAGCCCGGACATCCTCCCCCGGCGCCACCGGCTCGGCCATCCGCAGCGTCTTCAACACCGCTGCGAAGAGTTGTGCCTGTACACACTTCAAGTCGCGTTCCAATTCCCCTGGCCTCCGCCTCCTCCTCCTCCTCCCCTGACTCGGATGCTGTGGCGCACAATACAGCTGTCGCCACAGGTCCATCCGTTCCAGCCTCCACATTGATGCCGGCCAGGCCTGCGTATCGCTTCCCACTCCCCGGGCAGTGCGTCACAGCCATCAAGGACTACTGGAAGGCCTACCCAGACCAGCCTGTCCAGCATCCGTATGCATCCTTTGTGTCGTTCCTGGCCCAGCACCCCGAGTGCGGCGGCTACAAGACCTGGGGCTACACCAAGCTCACCTACTGCCTCATGGATGCCCAGAGGGCGGGGCTGGTATGGCTCCGCCCTGGCACCGTGCAAGATACTGCAAAGGGGCGGCGGTTCCCCGAGATTGCACCTGTCGGCGATAACAAGCAGGACACCTTCTACAACCCGGGCCACCCCCTGTACTGGCTGGCGCTCGGCTTCCCGCAGGAGAAGGCAGACGGGTACGTGCGGCTAGTCCACCAAAAAGCGTGGGCGGACGAGGTGGTCGGCAAGCTGGCAAAGACCAGCCCCAACTTTGACAAGCAGCTGCACGCCAACTGGTACTTTGACCATGCTGGGATGAACTCCTACGCAGTTCGATCAGCAAAGCACAGTGCGGGGCGGGGCGGCAAGGGGGCGGCTGCAGCGGAGCCGCGGGTATCGGAGGATGGCAGCATGTCCGAAGCGAGCTTGTCCTCGCACGGCGCAGGGCATAGCGCAGCCGCTAGCGCACACGTAGCACCAGGACCTGAGCCGGCGCTGGCATCACAAACGCGCAGCGGCCTTCGCTATCCTCTCCCATGGCAATGCGCCGGAGCCATCAAGAAGTTCTGGAAGTCTCACCCAGACCAGCCTGTCCAGCACCCCTACGGCGAGTTTGTGGCGTTTCTGGCCCAGTACCCCAAGTGCGGCGGCTACAAGAGATGGGGCTACACCACCCTCAACCACCTCCTCATGGATGCCCAGAGGGCGGGGCTGGTGTGGCTCCGCCCTGGCACCGTGCAAGACACCTCGGAGGGGCGGCCGTTCCCGGAGATTGCGCCCGTGGTCAGCAAGCAGGACACCTTCTACAACCCGCGCCACGCCCTGTACTGGCTGGCGCTTGGCTTCCCGCAGTATGAGGTAGACGGGTACGTGCGGCTAGTCCACCAAAAAGCGTGGGCGGACGAGGTGGTCGGCAAGCTGGCCAGCAACAGCCCCAACTTTGACAAGGAGCTGCACGCCAACTGGTACTTTGACAGAGCTGGGATGAACTCCTACGCAGTTCGACTAGCGCAGCATTGTGCTGGGCGGGGCGGCAAGGGGGCGGCTGCAGCGGAGCCGCGGGTATCGGAGGATGGCAGCATGTCCGAAGCGAGCTTGTCCTCGCACGGCGCGGGGCACAGCGCAGCCGCTAGCGCAGACGTAGCACCAGGACCTGAGCCGGCGCTGGCATCACAAACCCGGGGCGGCATTCGCTATCCTCTCCCACGGCAATGCGCCGTAGCCATCAAGGACTTCTGGAAGTCCTCCCCAGGCAAACCTGTCCAGCACCCCTACGGCGAGTTTGTGGCGTTTCTGGCCCAGCACCCCAAGTGCGGCGGCTACAAGACCTGGGGCTACACCAAGCTCACCCACTTCCTCATGGACGCTCAGCGGAATGGGCTGGTATGGCTCCGCCCTGGCACCGTGCAAGACACCTCGAAGGGGCGGCGGTTCCCCGAGATTGCGCCCGTGGTCAACAAGCAGGACACCTTCTACAACCCGCGCCACGCGCTGTACTGGCAGGCGCTCGGCTTCTCGCCGCAAGAGGCGTACTCGTACGTGCGGCTAGTTCACCAAAAAACGTGGACAGACAAGGTGGTCGGCAAGCTGGCCAGCAACAGCCCCAGCTTTGACAAGGGGCGGCACGCCAACTGGTACTTTGACAAAGCTGGGATGAACTCCTACGCAGTTCGATCAGCAAAGCAAAGTGCATGCAAAGGCACGACGGCAGCCAAGTTGCCTACAGCCCAAGCAGCTGACGATGCCTCTTCTCCGGAGGTATATAGGCCACGCTCAAGAGCCCCCCCCCCCCCCCCCCCCCCCCCCCGACCCCTGCTCATGGGGGTGCACTGCAGAACCCACTGCATGCTTTGTACGTTAGGCTGGATCACCTAATGGCAAGCACAACATACCGTAACCATGCTTTGGGTTCCTGTACATTCCAAAATTATAATTCAATAATTTAATTTTGATTATAAAATATATAGATATATACATAAAGTTTTATAACGAAAAAATAGAGCCTTGGGTTCCCCAAATAGAGGAGTGCTATTTTTATCTCGAAATATATCAGAATACACAGCAAGTATATCACTGAATCTCCGATGATGCAAAACAATTCATTAATTCTGCCACCCGCAAACCCAATTACATGGCAGGGGACGCTACGTCAGTCTCATGCACTCGCACACCTGGAATGACTCTGAGGCTGGGTCGTGCTTCCCAGGCTGCTGGTGTGGAGGTCAACGGCAACAGCATTGGCGCGCGAGTCGTCACCTTCCTGTGCGACATGAATCTGCCATCGTTTCCGCCGGAGTGCTCCCAGGCCATCACAGCCTTCTGGAAGTCCCGCCCCAGCAAAGAGCCTGTCCAGCACCCCTACAAGGACTTGGCATCATTTTCTTGACGAGCACCTCCAGGGCAGCGGGCTCGAGACATGGGGCTATGACGCGGTTGGCGACCTTCTCCAGGACGCTCAGGCAGCTGGGCTGGTGTGGCTGCGCCCAGGCACAGTGCGGGACGCCGACACGGGGAAGCCACTCCCTGAGATTGCTGCCGCTGCCAACGGTGACATTAGCAACCCTGCCCATGTCTTGTACTGGTTGGCGCTGGGCTTCTTGCAGGAGGAGGCAAAGAGGTGTAAGCAGCTGGCTTTACATAGGGCATGGACTGACGACGTGGTCGGCAAGCTGGCGAAGAACAGCCCGAGTTTCGACAAGCAGCTGCATGCGGGGTGGTACTTTGACCATGCGGGCCGCAGGTCATGGGCCGTGCGTCAGATGATGAAGCAGGCGGAGGCAGCAGCCGGCAGCCCGGTGACAGCAACTGGCGACCTGTCAGCGTGCCTCTCTCCAGGAAGTACCCCGACATTAGCAGAGGAGGGCCACGAAGCATCCGGGGCGGACGGCGGGCAGGTATGGCGTTTGCGGTGTGCGGATATGGATCAATGCGGCGCCGTGATGCGTAATACTACACTCGTCGATCTCTCCTTGATTTAGGGCGATGTCTCATGCAGATTTGACCCTCGCATTGACGCCCCCTGTATCGCCATGCTGGCAGGATGA
>VCJN01002572.1:0-165751 GCA_006384855.1 Tetraselmis striata
TTCGAATGAGGCAATGGTCTACGGGCTATGCCAGACCTAACTAAGGCTGCAGTTGGCGCTTGAGGTCAGGTGCTGGGGCAGCTTCGGCCGATGTCCCCGGGCGAATTTTACTTGAACTTTATTACGTCACCACGACTATTACGCGGCCGCTCGATGCGCTGATGCTGCGCTGGAACGAACCCGCGGCGATCCGTCGTCACGTGGTTCAAGACGATGCCTTTTCATCAGCGCGGGACAGCGACGAACCGCTCCACACACAGTCACCATCCCATCCCCACTGGCGTCTGCCTCAGCATCAACTTTGCTCCCCCGTATCCCTCTCAGATCGGTAAGCAGGCGCTACATGCCATGGTGCCGCACGTGTACCAGTCCCCCACGCGCCCTTCGCCCTCGCTGATTCCCGCTGGCGTCGCGCCCTCAAGTATTTCGAAGCGAGCGGCCCTGTCGCGGCTTTTTAGGGTTTAGGCCTTCCGGCACTCCCCGCCTCGTGTTGCCTCCGCCTCGAACCTGCACCCCGCACAGACAGACGCCTCACCCTCCATCACCACGGCACGATAGGGCACGCGAGACTGCGGACCCCAAGCACCTCTCGGATGTTTACTCGTAGCGGTGTGCTGTCCTATCCGGCAACAACCCCGGCTCGCCCCCATAATACTACCCGATCACATTATCCCCTCGTCCCCATCATCCTCTTGACCGGGGCCGCGCGCCGGATCACCCCCTTCCTCCCCCACAGGGGTACCGAGCGCCAACCGCATATACAGTGCGGGCTCCCGAATCGACGTGCGGGCCCCCGGCCGCGTGCCTGGCGCGGCGTTCGCTTGCCGCGCACGATAGCACCGGGGCGCTGCCGGTTTTTCGGAAGCAACGCGGCCCCGCTGCCAGATTGACACTCGTGACGCGGCTGTGAGCCCCGCCCCTATCCACAAGCGCGACACAGGCAGCTTGAACTATGTACCAATGCAGCACCTGAGGATGACGAGGGCAGACGGTCATAAGAGTTTTGGCGGCTGGGTTCCTGGAGGGGCTATGTACTGTAACCCCCCCCCCCCCCCCCCCCCCCCCCCCCCCTCTCTCATCTCGGGGCACTCCGGCCGTCCTTGCTGGACTACCTGGCAAGCAACCTGGCGCTCTGCATGGGCCTGGGGGTAGCCATCCCGGCCTCGTGACTTGCAGCTGCGGAAAAGGGGGGGGGGGGGGGTGAGCCAAGCACTGACCAGCGGATCCCCCCCCCCCCCCCCGCCCCCCAAACGGTGGCTGTGCATCCAGCAGAGCCCGGAAAGCCAGCCATGCGCGCCGGAGTGATGGCCACTAGCATGGCGGTCTGTCCAGCTGCCGCCGCCACCGCGTCACAGCACCGGGCGCTGCACCGGCCGGCGGGCGGGCCGCGCGTTGCGGGGCACAGCGCGAGGGGGGCCGGCCGCCGACACGCCCAGCAGGCGCTGGTGCTGCGCGCCAAGGTGGGACCCCCCCGCCCCCTTCCCCCTGGCCCTAATCCGCCCCTCACCCGGAGATGCACGGGGAGCGATGCCGAATGTAATGCCGATGCCAATGCTGATGCCAATGCTGCGGCGCTGATGCTGCTGGCGGCTGACCCAATGCTGCACGCCTCGCTCCGCCGTCCCTTCCCTGCTCCGGGGCTGTCACCAGGGTCTACCAGAGGCGCCGCGGCGTCGGGTGCGGGTGAGGAGCGCCCGCGTGCAGGCCGCCGCCACCTCGGAGTCCACCGACTTCAAGCTCGGCATCACCAAGGTCCTGCCAGGTTGCCCCCCCCCCCCCCCCCCCCCCCGCCTTCCCTCCCCCCCCCCCCCCCCCCCCAAAAAAAAAACACCCTTTCCCGGCACGCCTCCCCCTCCTCCTTCTCCGCGCCAGGCAGCTGCGGCAAGGCAAAGACATCCTTGGCAAGCTGGCGACTGTCCGCAGCGTATCGTAACTTTTCTGTGGATTAGCGTTATCAATGGCGATGTCTGATCCCGGCTGCAATGAGGCCCGCCGGTTCAGACATTTGCAGTATCCACCCCGGCGTACAGAAAAGCCGTTCCGCTGCGTTTCGATAAGCGTACATCTGTGGGACATGTGAGAATGATAGGGTTTGGGTTTTAGGGTTGAAACCCTAAGACCCTTACAACCCTAAAGCCATGCCCGGATATGCCACGTGATCAGGTGGCACCGCCGTTTTGCCTGTCGAGTGCCGGGTTGCGCAGATGGACCCACATCCCCCGTATCCACTGTTCAAACCCCTCACCCGCATGGCGGGCTCCGTTGCAGGCACACCCGAGCCACTGGGCCCCTCGGACGCGGGGGGCGCCGTCAACTTTGCGGTGTTCTCCCGGCATGCCAAGGCGATGGTGCTGGTGGTGTATGACGACAAGGTGGCGCCCCCCACTGTTGCGTCTGCCCGCGGGGGGGGGGGGGGGGGGGAGAGCTTTGGGAGGGTCTTGGCGGAGTGCCCCCCAAGCCGCCGCGAGAATTTGCTGAAGACCTGGTCCATGCGCGCGTGGGTGTGCCTGGTGTGTGGGCCGGGGGGGGGGGGGGGGGAGGGTTCATGGGCTGATCGCGTTGGGATTCTCAGGGCCACTTTGCAAGGGATGGTACCAGGGCTGCGCTCAGCGCCCCCCCCCCCCCCCCCCCTTCCCCCCCCCCATTTCCCCTCTCTCTGCGCTTGCTCTCCCAACCACGGCTTCTGCTGAGGAGGTAAGCATGAGATTAGCCATGGGTTTCTTGTACTTGGGACTTAGGGTACGCCTTTAGATGAGATGGGCCCCTAGCAAGTATCAACAAAGCCATCCGCTCGTGCTGTACAAGTCGGATAAACCATTGAAGGGGCGCCTACCCAGACGAGCGCCTGCCCGAGTTGTTGGGGCTAGCCGGGGGTGGCGGCGGGGCGCAGGGCTGAGCGCCTCTCCGTGGCGCCTCTGTGTTGCGGCGGGCGTCGGGGGGGCACAGGCGGAGGTGCGGCAGGAGTTCCCGATGGAGCGGTCGGAGGACACCTGGCACCTCGCGCTGCAGGGCCTCCCCAAGGCGGGCGTCCTGTACGCGGTCAAGGTGGACGGCGACGGCGGCTGGGACACCGGGCACCGCTGGGACTTCAGCAAGGTCCCCGCCCCCCCCCCCCCCCCCCCGCTCCCCTCCCCCCCCCGCGCTTCCCCTCCCCCTTGTCTGTTTCTGCACCCCACTGCACTGCCGCTCTTGTGACTGGGTGACTGATCAAGTAAAGCTGCCTTACTCACTAGGTTGGTTCTGCGCACTAGTCTATGCGCTGAACTTTGCGTGCCAATACCGGCACCCGATGCTGCCGAGCACGCTTCTTTGATTTGTCCGCTCTTTGTTTTGTTTCCCCTGATTTTTCCTCTACAGTGGTGAAATTAGGGCTGGGCGACAGGAGGGTTTAGGTAAAACCTAACAATCAGTATGATAGAGGTCATTGTTAGCTGTTTGACCCCCAATGCGGTCGCGGGTTCAGACTCTGGAGGAAGCCTGCCTTGCGGGTTGCGGTTAAGGCGTGCCTTCCTAACTAAGGGCAGGGTTTTGGAGCTGTGCCAAAGTACTACAGCCCCCCCCCCCCCCCCCCCTTGTCCTCATAGAAGTGACCCTGGCATTCCAGAGCCAAGTTAAGCCTGAAAGCCATATGTCATTTGATACCAAGTTCACTAAAAATGGCCAAGTGTCGACAACAAATACGATACCCCATGCCGGCACAGCAGCTGAGCCCCCCCCTCCCCCCCTCCCCTCCTTCTATGCAATGGGCGCGCAGGAACTTTTGGACCCGTACGCGCCGCTGGTGAAGGGGCGCCAGTTCTTCGGGCAGCGCGACGAGTTTGAGAAGTTTGAGACCAAGGTGGTCCGCGCGCACAGCGACCGTGTTAGCCCCGATAACGAAGCGCATAGGGGGGTGGGGGCGCAGCGAGCGCTCCACGTCCTGTTGGGCACGGCTCGGGGGCTATTCTGAGCCGCACTTGCGCCAACATGTCTATGGGTGCCGACGCCCCTATACTACCTTGTATTATTATGAGCCTCAACTTTGGCTTGGTAGCAAGCCAGAACAACATTCGCAGTAGTTTTGATGTGGTTTGGCCATATTCGACTTCTGGCAGGCAGGGCGGGTGCTTCTTCGCAGTGTTCCCATTACCGGGCGTCAGCACCCGTACACGCTATATAGTTGTCGAACTAACCTGTGAACAGCTACTGCCGCTAAAGGTTTTGGTATTGTATCACACGAATAGACTCTGAACCCCTGCGGTCGCGCAATTGCTCGGGATGGCGCTGCTTTGGCCGATCCATGGCCGGTGTCCTCTCTACTTTGTCTGTCTGTGTTGCAATATATACATGTGCATACACATATACATGCAGATGTGACTATAAACATGAGTGCATGAGAGTGTATGGCTGTATGTGTGTGAATACGTAGAGAGTGAGAGAGAGTTTTGTATATGTATTTGTGTCTGGCTCTATATGTATGTACGTATGTAGGTAAGTATGTATATATATGCTATCATGTCATAATTTTATGTGTGCGTCGATCTGCACATGCGCTCACCCAAGCGGCACATGTGCTGGCCTCCCCTGCCTGCTAACCTGACCTTCCCGCCCGGCCAATCCTCCCAGCTGGGCAGCGTGTTTCGCGGCACCTACGACTTTACCACGGAGCCCTTCGACTGGGGCTCGGACTACAGCCGGCCGGAGGTACCCTACAACGACCTCGTCATCTACGAGACCACGGTAAGCTGCCCCATCGCCAGAGCAGCGCTTCCCTCCCCCACCTCCACTCCACCACCACCTCCCCCGGGTCCGCAGGCTGCGTGCTTCTGATGGCTGCTGGCCTGACACCCCCGTTGCTGTCTGCTGCTTGCAGGTGCGCACGTTCACCTCGTCGCCGTCGAGTGGGCTGCCGGAGGGCAAGCGTGGCACCTTCCTGGGCCTCAAGGAGAAGGTGCGCGGACGCCGGGACGCAATGTGAACCATCCACAACACATGCAAAACCACAGCAATCGCACCCAGGCACCGAGCCGTGTTCACGCATCCCGATGTTTCGGTGTTCACATGCTTGAGCTAGTGTCCAGAGGTGGCATGGCATTATGAGTGCGTTATGGAAGTTCACCTGGCTACAATTCCGACCGAAAGGTTTCAATCTCCATATGTGCAGGCACCGCCCAGATTATGCAGGCGGGTTTTTTTCCCTATATGTAGTCGCCATATATCTCCACTACTACCGAATTCCCCCACCACGGACATACCCATCATGTAGTAAAGCTTACATTGTTAACACTTCTCCCATCATCGGCGCGCCGCAGTATAAATGGGTTTGGTTGCAGACCTGCAAGTGAAAGCGTCTGCTACGTTTACACAGTAGGGAATGCACACACTTGTCGGACTACATGTTAGTTGATATGGGTTTTGGTACGCTCGTTTTTTTCCCCGCCCCTGGGACAGGACTGACACCAGTGAAACCCTTGCAGCGTCTCTACGACGGGGAATATGGATGCTACACTAGTATACGGCGCATCGTATTTGTCTGCGGGTCTCGACGCACCTATAAGCACCCTTTTTAAAGCCTCGCATCGGGCTTGCTAGCAACCTATGAGAACATTTGCTGACATAGTCCGCTATGGTGCCGCATGCATTTGAACTCTGGCAGGCAGGGCAGGTTACTATTTGTACTGTCTACATATTACTCGCCGACACCCGTGCCGCCGTCACCATTCTTTAGGATTTCATCATGAAGTTAGCAGACTATACATCAAATAACGGAATTCTGACCCCATTCATGCTGCAATACAATTTACCTACTCCCCTGTCCCCCGAATTCGATTCAGTGGTACGGTTGTCGTTTCCTGCTTGAAGATACACATACCTTGATTATGCAGACCATGCAACCCACACAGCGGTTTACTGACGAACTGGCCTGCCCCGCCCTGACACGGCTGCCCCTGATCGGCTGGCAGATCCCCTTCCTGAAGGAGCTGGGTGTCAACGCGCTGGAGCTGCTGCCCGTGTTTGAGTACGACGAGCTGGAGTTTCAGCGAAGCCCCAACCCTCGGGACCACATGGTCAACATCTGGGGATACTCCCACATGAACTTTTTTGCGCCCATGAGTCGCTTTGCCGCAGGTTTGTCGCGGGGATTCGCGCCGGTCACGACTCGCGCTCCTCTCTACACGACAATCCCTGTGTGCAAACTTTGGGCTCGCTGCATCAGTTTGGGGTTGTCTTTGACCCCCCCCCCCCCCCCCCCCCCCCCACCCGGGTTCGGGAAAGTAGGGGACACCCATGAACTCGTTGAAATGAATACGAATACTTGACACGGCTTGGCAAAGCCACTCATTGCTTCTGAGACCTCTGAACCCAATTAAATGGCACAGGCATACTCTGGCCACTTGCAATCTTTGATCCTTGTGCGCCTCCCAATAACTCACGATCTTGCACGTGTTGCCACCTCATCTGTGGCTTGTGCTCGCACTCGTGTAAAGGCACCACCGAGCGGACATGCGCCTCGCCGACATAGCGGCCTAGCTACACCACAGTTTTCCTACGGGTACCGACGCGGTGATAAGCAGAGTGCGCATAAGAAGCCGCTCTGCCTGCCAGAAGTCTTATCTAGACCAAGCTATAGTGTAACTATAGCAAATGGTTTTTAATTGATAGCACGTCCGATTTGAGGCTAGTATTGAGGGTTCTTGTTGGTGCGTTGGCACCCGTAGTGCGCCACCGGTCTAACCATGCTGCCTTGCTGGCACAGATGGAGGTGGCCCGGTGGCCGCTGCGCGCGAGTTCAAGGAGATGGTCAAGGCGCTGCACGAGGCCGGCATTGAGGTGTGTGTGTGTGTTTGTGTGTGTGCGTGCGTGTGTCTGTATTTGTGCGTGTGTGTGTGTGTGTGTGTGTGTGTGTGTGTGTGTGTGTGTGTGTGTGTGTGTGCGTGCGTGTGCCTTGTGGCGTCGGTTAACGCACCGTGACATGCGCCCATGCCAACTGAAGATCAGACGGGCCTTTCAGGTGCTGAATTCTGTGCTGCCGTTGCAGGTCATTCTGGATGTCGTGTACAATCACACAGCCGAGGGCGGCGATGATGACCCCTACCTCATCTCCTTTCGCGGCATCGACAACTCTGTCTACTACCAGCTCAACAAGGAGTCGTACGTCCAGCTGCTGAACTACTCGGGCTGCGGCAACACCGTCAACGCCAACCATCCGGTGACGACCAAGATGATCATCGACAGCCTGGTGCAGTGGGTGGAGGAGTACCACGTGGACGGCTTCCGCTTCGACCTCGCCTCGTGCCTGTGCCGCGACAACCTGGGCAACCCCATCCCCGCGCCCCCCCTCATCCGCCAGATCGCCAAGCACCCCGTGCTCAGCAAGGTGAAGCTGATCGCCGAGCCGTGGGACATCGGAATGTACCAGGTAATGCGCGTTTGCTCGCTCCGCATGACCAAGGGACGCATTCCTGGAGCATTATCATCCCCATGGGGTCAGTGTGTCCGCGTATCCCTCTGTTTGATCATCATCGTCGTCATCATCATCATCATCGGCATCGGCATCGGCATCGGCAGCAGCGGCGGCGGCGGCAGCGGCCTCAAACGCCACCGAGATTTCCTCACTGGAATAACTATTATATCAAGTCTGAATGTATCCGGGTGGCGACACATCTATGAGAACCCACAATACGAGCCTCCATGGGGGTTGCTACCGACCTAAAATAAGAACATTCGATGCAGTTCCATTATGCTATAGTTTTGTCTATGTTTGACCTTTGACACGTAGGGCAGGTTCTTGCTGTCAGTGTTCTTACAGCCGTTTTGGCACCCGTATATCAACGTCGAGGTTGCCGTAGATGTAATCCGCCATTCCATGTGATATGCTCACATCGTGGATGCCAATTGGTATTCATCTGCCATGCCGTATGGCGTTTGTACGTCTGGACTATAGATGATAGCTATCCATAAACCCTGCAAATGTATACTATTCTCTGCGGATATTAACTGTAAGCAGGATATTGCACAGTGCCTACCCCCCAGGGCTTTTGTGGGCTTCAACCCCCCCCCCCCCCCCAGTTTCTGTCTCTCGCCAGTCTTCACGCAAGGTGGCGAAGTCAGGTTGTCTTGCTGATCGACAACCACCTCTGCTGCAGGTCGGGTCGTTCCCCAACTGGGATGTGTGGGCGGAGTGGAACGGCGCGTACCGCGACGTCGTGCGCCGCTTTGTGAAGGGTGACGGCGGCATGAAGAAGCTGCTTGCGACCCGGCTGTCGGGCTCCGCGGACCTGTGAGTCTCCTGCCGGGTCCCAGACTGGGCTGCTCTGAATGGTGGCATGAGCTGTTGCGCTTGGAGAACGTGCAGCGCGCTGTATGTGGGGTGTTTTTGCTGGTGGAACACGGGGGGGGGGTGTCTGGATCTTGACACATTGTGTGGCGTTGACGTTGCACAATCCCATAGGTACAACACCAACAACCGCAAGCCCTACCATGGTGTCAACTTTGTGGTGTGCCATGACGGCTTCACGCTGTACGACCTGGTCTCCTACAACAGCAAGCACAACGACGCCAACGGTGAGCAGGGCCGCGACGGCAGCAACGACAACTTCTCCTGGAACTGCGGCGCTGAGGGAGAAACCGAGGACGAGGGCATCAATGTAAGGCCCGGCAGGAATTCGCCGAGCTCAAGCCAGTCGGCGCTGCGTTGCCGTTCTGTGTGTCCTTGACTCTTGTGACTGAGGGGCAGATGTGTGGATGGCTTGCTGCGGTTGTGTGCAGTTCATGCGCGAGAAGCAGATGAAGAACATGATGGTCGCCCTCCTGGTCTCCAACGGTGTGCCGATGGTGCTGATGGGCGATGAGGTGATGTCCACCCGCAACGGGAATAACAACTACTACGGGCATGACAATGAGATGACCGCCTTCGACTGGAGCAAGTACGATCAGCTGAAGGAGGGCTACTTCCGCTTCTACAGGTAACGCTGCGGGACGAGTGCAAAGCAGCTAAACAAGTGGACACTGGCACGGGCGGGCGCATCGAGCAGAATACTGCAGGGGCATTCATAATCCGTATATATTATGCTTCCATCACGCTACCAGTGCGGTGCCGAACCGTACTGTTTTGTTTTCGCGCCCGGGATACAACGTGGTGGCAACACAGAAAAAAGTTATCCTGGATATTTTCGTGACGAATACTGGTAACTGCTGTAGGGAGTCTGAGTACCTGTAGACCTGGCGACCGCTGATGTATACTGATGCTGCTGGACTTATATTTGCTGGTATAGGAAATAGTCGCTAAATCGAAACGATTCACGAATTAGCGACTATATCCCAGTTGAGTGATCCATTGGCCTGGCATCGTGCGCGTGATTTGGCGTAACGTAATTCGGCGTAAAATGTTGACATGACTACCGTGCGCGCGTGTGTAACAACATTATGCAATAACTATCTCACCACCCGTCCTATCCTACTATATGTAGCGAATACCTTATCGCTATACCTTAATTGCAAGGACGGTGACAGCTCGAATACTGCGCTCCTGCCTACCCGACATTGCATATACCGTATCTGTACCCGCGTAGTCAAAGCGACCGATGATATTTATCTACACATATGACAACACACCATATCCACATACCACGTATCTACACATCTACAAATATTTCTACACACATCAGCGCTATTTATAATATCACACGTCTAGTCGCTACAAATCATGGTCGCTGCTGGTACCTGTGTATATAAAATGGCGCGCGAACATTGGCAAGGGTCATGGTGATGCGCGCTGCTGCCTGTACTACGGTACTACCCGGATACTAGTTCCGCGTAATATACTCGCGGTACTCGAGTACTCTCGCGGACATACGCCGGGGGTACAAGTACGCGGTACGAGTACGGGTAGCACAGACGACATTATTCATATCCTGCCTTTACTACTGTGAGGAAAGGTGCGCATGGTGGAGAAGGTGAGTGCTATTCCACTGGGTGATGGTGTATGATGATCTGATTACAGGCCGACAAGCGCCGTGCCTGATATATCAGGAGACGCGATGTGGCCGACAGGGCGCGGGCGCAGCCCGTCATCTGACGGGCGCGCGCTACGCGCCTAATGTGCTATGATGATTAGGGCTAGTGAGGGTATAGGATATATCCTCACAACTACCGCCCATACTCGTACCTTGTACTTGTAACCCGAGGCGTACTACCGTAAGACTGTTGCTGACACTGGCCCGCCCGCCCGCCCGCCCGCCGCCGGTGCGTGTGGACGCGCGAGTACCGGGTATGGCGCGGGTGGAGCGCTAGGCAGTGCGCAGCGTCATCAGCGTCGGAATAAAAGTTGACCGAAAAGATATACATATTCGTACGAACTCCGCTTCCTGTAATACCGTACGTACGAAAATGGTACTAGCGTGATTTGCAGTCAGCCTATAATTCGCGGATTTAAAATTGCAACCACAGTAAGATTGCCCTCCCTCCAGCTGACTTATGTGCTGGTAGGCAAGCAGGCGCATCGGGATGGTTGCGTAGATGACAGTGGCCTTTGGGTCCGCCGGGTAGTTAGTCGCGCGGTACCTGTATTCGAAGAAGCAAGACGCTGCTGAGCCAATGCATGTGTTGATGTGACCCCGCGCCCGGGCAGCGAGCTCATCAAGTTCCGAGTGCGCCACCCGCTGCTGGGGAGAACCGAGTTCCTCAACAACGGCGACATTACATGGCACGAAGACAACTGGGACGATGAAGAGAGCAAGTTCCTGGCCTTCACCTTGCACGACAAGGGGCAGGGCGGCGGCTCACTATACATCGCCCTCAACGCCCACCACTTTGATGCCAAAGTGGGCCTGCCTCCCCCCCCGGACGGGAAGAAGTGGTGCAGGGTGGTGGATACCAACCTGCCGTCCCCCCGGGATATGACGCCCGAGGGAAACAGTGGCCTGGAAGGCTCATACAACATTGTGGCATACTCTTCCGTCATGCTGATGGCCAAGTAGAATACTGTCCCCCAGGTAGACATAGTTAGTTGTTGACTTGGCCGGAGTAGCTCCTCACACGTCAAATGGCAACAATCAATGTGGGCATTACTGCCACTCAGTAGTGTGTACCGCACCAACATGCACATCTTGGTGGCTGGATTTGCCACATTTGATGGACCGGATCCCTCATATCAACTCAAATCTGGTGATGGAGACTGATCGAGGGCGCGTGTTTTAACAAATGTCGTTCGATGCCAAGCAACACATGTGCACACATGTGCACTCGCAGTAGCACAAACAAACATGCAACCACTCCAACTAATGTTCTTTCAAAGTCTCCAGCTCCCATCCACAGCCAGGCTGAGCAATTAGGCAATGTCCATACCATAGTATTGTGACGATTACGATGCCTATATACGCTAAGAGTACGTGTACGAAGTGTTCGAGCAGTGTACCTGGGGTCAAGGCGACGGCTATATGTATGATATGATATCATACGGCCGTGTGGCAAGCGTTATGCTTTTGAGACAAATGTTGCACTGGTTTCGGAGCACGAGTTCTCAATCCAGGGCCCTAGAGGTCACCGTTTCGATCCCTACTGAAGTCGAGAATTGATATCTTGGGGCAGGAGGGGGGGGGGGGGGTGCATGTAGTGTGACAATTTTAATGTATATACGCTACGAGTACGTGTACGATTGTACCTGAGGTTACAACGAGTGTATATACGTCTATACGAAATCACGTTGCCGGGTGGCAAGCGTTGTGCTTTTGACGAGACAAATGTCGCCTCGATCGGTACAATGTAATCATTAGGTGCTAGCCAGATTCATGTCTATTTTGCTTGGTAGTGGCTCATCTGGATGAGGGCACTATCATCGGGCGCAAGGCACACTAAAGCATGTGCGCAACAGCATGTGCCATGTAGATCTCGCGGCGGAGGGTACAGGGCACATTTTGAGTCAAAACGGTCTAATTCCTGGACTCAAAAATGTGCCCCCCACGTGATCGCTTAGGCTGGGATATGTACCCATTTTTCGGTCACATGTCACGTGCAATTCAATACTATACGAGAGTACTAAAAATGGCACATCGGCGTGTCCTCTTCGCGCCCTCAGTCGCGTAAAGTACTATCCGCCTCACCTTGGAAGATTGCGCACGCGAGGGCGTGGCGACTGGCGTTTCAAGCATGGAAATCGAGCCTCATTCGCGCAGAGAAGACGCCCCGGGCCTACGAGTCTATCGCCGACCTCATAGATTGTGTTCGTCGCAACGAGATGCTACCTCTGAAATTTGATGACAGCGACGCGGCGTTGGGGCGAGATGTCGGCGCAAGCGGCGGTGCGGGCTTCGCGTCCCGAGATGAGGGCTCCTTAGGCGGAGATGCGTGTCGGGGAGGCGGAGATGCGGCACCGCCACGTGAAGATGTGGCCCTGCGACTCCTACCAACGGCACCCGAAGGCGCCTGACGGCTTGACGTGGCTTCGCGTTTCGGCTTAGGCGCCTGGAAGGGGTCGTCGTCCTCCAACTCTCTCGCCATCTTCAAGGAGGAGTCGGCCCACGCTTCTTGGAATGCTTCTTGCGCAGCTTAATGGGCGACAAGCTGCTGCTCTTACCTCCATAGGCGGAGATGCGGGTCGGGGAGGCGGAGATGCGGCACCGCCACGGGAAGATGTGGCCCTGCGACTCCCACCACCGGCACCCGAAGGCGCCTGACGGCTTGACGTGGCTTCGCGTTTCGGCTTAGGCGCCTGGAAGGGTCGTCGTCCTCCAACTGTCTCGCCATCTTCAAGGAGGAGTCGGCCCGCGCTTTTTGGAATGCTTCTTGCGCAGCTTGATGGGCGACAAGCTGCTCTTGCCTCCCGTGCTCAACGCACCGTGCGGGCGCTTCGTCGGACTCGAAAGTTGAGGCTCACTCGGCGGCTTGGCAGTCTCCGAGGGACCAAGCCTGCTCGGGGGAGGGGCGGAGCTGCTCGAAGCTCTATCAAGAGACCTGCTGCAGCGCCGTTTTGGGAGCCATCTCCGCCGGACCCCGGTGGCGGTGCCGAGATGCGGGCTTAGAGGACCCGCCAGCCTGACGCGGCGCCGCTACGACATGGTAGTAGCGGTCGTCGACCAAGACGGTGGGGGGTGAAGAGCTGGCTCGGCAACCTTCCAGTATAAGGATTTTTATGACAAAAAGGGGATTTAATTGCCCATATGCTTTACAATACTATACAGATTGCAAGGCAGTACCACTAATGCCTGATATTTGCTCGCGGCACGCCGCAGATTGCTGCAGCGCTGCACCGCAGATGCTGCCTTAAGGCATGCTTTAATTGCCTGGATGGCTGCAAACCATTTCGTATGCGGGGTTGCATGGCATAGAAGGGATGTGAACACGCACCGGCTTGACGATACTATACAGATTGCAAGGCAGTAGGGCTAATACGTTATATTTGCCGGCGGCACGCCGCAGATTGCTGCAGCGCTGCACCGCAGATGCTGCCTTATGGCATGTTTTAATTGCCTGGATGGCTGCAAACCATTTCGTATGCGGGGCTGCATGGCATAGAAGGGATGTGAACACGCACCGGCTTGACGATACTATACGGATTGCAAGGCAGTAGGGCTAATACGTTATATTTGCTCGCGGCACGCCGCAGATTGCTGCAGCGCTGCACCGCAGATGCTGCCTTAAGGCATGTTTTAATTGCCTAGATGGCTGCAAACCATTTAGTAGTATGCGGGGCTGCATGGCATAGAAGGGATGTGAACACGCACCGGCTTGACGATACTATACGGATTGCAAGGCAGTAGGGCTAATACGTTATATTTGCTGGCGGCACGCCGCAGATTGCTGCAGCGCTGCACCGCAGATGCTGCCTTAAGGCATGTTTTAGTTGCCTGGATGGCTGCAAACCATTTAGTAGTATGCGGGGCTGCATGGCATAGAAGGGATGTGAACACGCACCTGCTTGACGATACTATACGGATTGCAAGGCAGTAGGGCTAATACATTATATTTACTGGCGGCACGCCGCAAATTGCTGCAGCGCTGCACCGCAGATGCTGCCTTATGGCATGCTTTGATTGCCTAGATGGCTGCAAACCATTCAGTATGCGGGGCTGCATGAATCACCAACATGCGCCGGCCGCCGCGCGTTGGCGCCGCGCTGCGCCGGCCGCCGCGCGTTGGCGCCCCGCTGCGCCGGCCGCCGCGCGTTGGCGCCCCGCTGCCCCGGCCGCGCTATCAAAGGAAGTACGGTTTGTGAAATCGACGGACAGGAGTCGATTCAAATCTTATCTGCGGTTGGGAATGATATGTTATGATCGTTGATTATGATAAATGAGGTATTGCGCAGGGAGCTATGGCGGCGAAGCTAAAGCTGCATGAATCCCTTGTCACGGACCATACACAAACCCGTGTTGCTTGCCGAGGTGCTCCGAGAGATGCGCCCTTAAAGTCGCCGAATCTCTTCCGACGACCAACCACAAGGCGCGTCCGTTGGTGTCGGGGTTTCTTGGGTGCTTTGACGCGATGAAAAGTACACGACCCGTTGTCAACAGGCTGTCGAGGTAGTCCATTCGCGGGAGGGCCCTTGCGTCAAGTAGGTGCTCGGAATCTGCACGCGATAGATTTCCGCCTTGGAGGCCGCCAGCAGCTATAGGAGCAAATTCAGGTGAGTGAACCAAGGCGACATGACAAGGGCAAAGGGCTCCTTGCCTAGTGCAGCGATACAAGAGCTAGGGGAGCCAGTACACGGGTTTGTACACGAGAGATGCGGGCGTTCATATGCACCCACTGCGGAGATGCGGGTAATCCCACCCTTTACGGTCAATTCGATCTCTCCACCCTCCGCATCTCTTGCTCGCCAGTCGTGCCAGCGGTGGCCTCAGCCACCGCTGCTTTGACGTCCACGAGGACGTACCCGTCGTCCCCAATGTGGGCCTCCGGGTTCCAGTGCCGCATCTCTTTCGCCGCCGTCATGGTTCCCGCCGTCTCACATACACGAACCCACGTTGCTTGCCGAGGTGCTCCGAGAGGTGCGCCCTTAAAGTCGCCGAATCTCTTCCGACGACCAACCACAAGGCGCGTCTGTTGGTGTTGGGGTTTCTTGGGTGCTTTGACGCGATGAGAAGTACACGACCCGCCGCTTTCAACAGACTGTGGAGGTAGTTCATTTGCGGGCGGGGCCCTTGCGTCAAGTAGGTGCTCGGAATCTGCACGCAACAGATTTCCACCTTGTAGGCCGCCAGCAGCTATAGGAGCAAATTCAGGTGAGTGAACCAAGGCGACGTGACAAGGGCAAAGGGATCCTTGCACAGGGCAGCGTTACAAGATCTAGGAGCGACACTACACGGGTTTGTACGCGAGAGATGCGAGCGTTCACCTGCCCCGCCCACTGCGGAGATGCGGGTAATACCGCCCTCTACCTTTAAATTCTCTCCACCCTCCGCGCATCTCTTGCTCGTCAGTCGTGTCAGCGGTGGCTTTGACGTCCGGGAGGACGTACCCGTCGTCTCCAATGTGGGCCTCCGGGTTATTCCAGTGCCGCATCTCTCGCCGCCGCCATGGTTCTCGCTGTCTCGCATACACGAACCCACGTTGCTTGCCGAGGTGCTCCGAGAGATGCGCCCTTAAAGTCGCCGAATCTCTTCCGACGACCAACTTCAAGGCGTCGACAATTGTCACATCTCGCCCCCTCCTGACGGCAGTGAGTGGCGCGCAGCAATTGAGAAAGATGATGAAGAGCAGCCCCTCCCCCCCCCCCCCCCCCCCCCCCCCCCGGGCCGCCACGCCGTCGACATTGGCAGGACCCGAGCCGCAGTCCGGGTCTGCCATGACGAGGGCTTTTCCCGGGCCATTTTACCAGGGGACGAGATTCGCATCTGCCGGTGAGCTTCTTGGACATACTCGTTGCAAATCCCCCGCAGCTCGTTGTATACAAGCCGGTTGTCTTCAGAGGCCAAGAAGGCCCGCATGTTCACCGTGCTCTCGTCCCTGCCCCTCCCTTGCAGTCTGAGGTCATCGGGTACTGCGGATCGTGCATGAGGTGTTAGAGGTCGTTGGCAGGCAAGGACGAAAACACGAAACGGGTGGAAAACGGGGCGGGTGTCACCACTCATGTCGAGATGCGCGACGGCGAGGTGCGCTTTACGCAGCCCACGGCGCCCTTATGAGGGATGCGAGCGAAGATGCGAGTCCGCGTACCGTTGGAGTCGCTCCTGGGAGAGGGTCCAAAGGTGGCACACCTTGAGGCTGGGGGTCAGGCTGAGGCTCGCGGCGAGGCGAAGGCTGCGAATCTCTGGCCCCAGGCCATAGCGGTCCGCTTCCATGTTGCCCACCGCCCGGCTGCAGGGGCCTCATGGGCTGCGTCGTGGGTATTGGCGCCTGAGACGCCCTCCTGCCGGAACGCAAGTGCATCTGCGGAGAATCTTGCGCCATGGGGGTCACTAGCAGTGTGTCGAGAGCCCTGCTCGTTGGGTCAAAGCCAAGTGCAGCCGCAGATGCCCCCGCCACAGGATTATGCAAGCGGGCAGATGTGCGTTTTGCTCTGCCAGGACGGTCTGCCATGCTTCTGTGCAACGAGAAGCGTGAAGATGCCTCAAAGAATACAAGCGCGAGGGAGCTTGCGAAGGGTAGATGAGTGGGAAGCACAGTGGCGGCGTAGCATTCGAGGCCAGAAAAAACGGTTAGCGTGGAAGGGTAGCGACGCATCTCGTCAAAGGGCGGTGGACATGCGTGTAGTACATAGTGCAAGTACCTCGTACAGTGTTGGCAAGAAAAGGAATGTGTCAAAGGCCAGTTTCACAGTACATTCGTACAGTGTTAGGCTGGACTCAAATTTGCACCCCCCAAAAGGGGTACAAAATTGAGTTAAGGGGGGTGCAATTTTGAGTCCAAAAATGTGCCCATTTTGACTCAATAATCGCCCATTTTCCCGCAGCGGAGCGCGGCGCGGTTCTTAGCTCCCTCCTTCCGATTTCATGCAAAAATGAAAAGCAAGCTCTCCTTGCAAGTGCATTGTGCCAATGCTACATGTAAATATATGTGTGATCGTCAACTGCCCGCATGCTTGCTGCCTCCACTGCAGCGCGCTTCACCGTGGCGGAGCTGGCATCGGATGCAATAGTAGGAATCATCGTAGTTGTGCACAACTCATATAGATGTGCGCTATAACGCATTTAGAGCAATGTCAAAGGGTTGTAGCCTTATATACAATATACAATATAAATCTACATATATATAATACATGTGTGTGCGTGTGTGCGTGCGTGCGTGTATATATGTAAGTACAGCGAGTGAGAGAGAACTTTGTACGTATTCATTATGACGGGGCGATATTATATGATTTTAGTGACTGATGTTATCACAACGTGCTGACATAATAATGTAACTACGTTCGAAAAGCCTGTAGTAAACGGTCGTCTGGGCTTGCATTGCTGCGGGCCATCAGCCTATCAGAGTTCGTCAGATATATCGGTTCTATATCAGTTCGGGAGGGCTATCAACTGTAAACGTATAGCTTACTACCGCCTACATCACTACCATGGCGACTATCCACTGTCGTTCCAGATGATGCACAAGGCGACAAGCTCTCAAGCCGACTAAGGATTAGCGATCGTCGTGACGAGGTTCGTGTTGCACATGTACCCGTATATACGTACGAGTAATATCATAGTTGCTGTTAGTTCTGTTGTATTGCGCATTTGTTAAAGCCCTGATGTAAAAATGACAAATATACGTCCGAGTTATATCCTTCGTACGCAGCGGCTACCAGTAGTACTCAGTAGTTCCGCATATAGTCGCCGCTTCCGGGCAGTCATAGAGTGATGGCGCGCGAGAGCGCAGCGCTTGCGCTGGCGGCGCCATGATGTAATCCTCAATCCGTACGGGCACTCGTCGTATCAGCAGTATCGTCGACCGTATTAATCCTTAATACTCGCCACTACTTCGCGCCACAACGAGACTATCTCCATACGACAACAGCTGACCCCAAGGTTCCGGCATTGTTTTGCTGCTGCACCACACGCAGACACGACGCTAGTCTCAACGCCCCTCTACGGACTCAGCCTACGGCCACAGCAGCGACTCGAGCGGCGCCTCCTGCCGCTGCCAAAGCAAGACCGTAGAGCCGGGTATCGGAGGCCGCTCCTACCGTCTTACGTGTCTGAGAAATCGCCCACGTCTCTTCAACTCGTAGCGCGATGGCTGGGAATCTCGCCAGCAGCGACGCTGAGCCCAGCGGTCGGAACCAAAAACCGTTGCGGAGCTGCTATACGATTGGATCTGTCCTCGGCGTGGGCGCGTATGCGGCCGTACGCTCCGCTATCGACGTGCGGACTGGCGCGAAAGTGGCAGTGAAGGCATTTTATGAAACCAATCGATCGTCAAGAGCGTCAGCCTACAGGGAGATCGAGATTTTGCAGCAGGTACATCACGCCTCTGTGCTTTCCTTTGTGGAGTATTTCGAAGAGGAAGGTGGTATCTTCCTTGTCACAGGGCTGGTGCCTGGGCGCGACGCGCATACGTGCCTCTCGGAGCGAGGCTCATACTCAGAAGAGGACTGCCGGATAGTCGCGCAGCAGCTACTCGTCGCCCTGCAGTACCTGCACGGCCGGGGGATCGCCCACCGTGACCTGAAGCTCAGCAACGTGGTGCTCGGAGAGCGAGACTGCCCATCCTCCCTGAAGATCGTGGACTTCGGATTCGCGAACATATTGACCGAGGACGAGCCGCACTTTTCTCTGTCCTGCGGAACGCCCGCATTTGCAGCTCCCGAGGTCCTTGTGTCCAACGCGCGATACGGCACAAGCTGCGACCTGTGGAGTTTGGGGTGCTTGATGTTCACCCTGCTTTCCGGCGAGCCGCCCTTTTCGGGTAATGCTCTCGACTTGCGAGGCTTGGTGCTCCAGATACGCCGTGGCGACTACTCGATGGCCGATCCGGTATGGCATCTCATCTCGGATGGCGCGAGGGACTTTGTCAAGAGCCTATTGACGGTGGACCCGGCAGGTCGTCCCACAGCCTCGGCTGCCTTGCTCCACCCATGGCTACAAGAGTGACCCCGCGGACCACGACCGCACGTATTGACTGGGTGAAGTCCTCGTTCCCGACGTGCATTGCTGCCGATACCCAGAAAGAGTGAAAGACCCTCCTGGCCAATGCTACCGCTGTCCTCACTACCAAAAAATATGGAGCAGCATTCATGTAATTGGCGCCAGACGTAGCGATCAATTAATAGTCGATTTGTCATGGCGTCAGGCTTGCTGCGCTGCTCAGCAGAGCTCCGATGACACATAGCGACCATTAATTAAGGATTGTTACATATATTACATACCGGGTTACCTGGCGGTAGCGCGATGACGCCGTTTTCCAGCAGCGGCCCCCAGCGCACTTGCTCGCCGGCTCGCGCCGAGTAGTATACTACCTGTACCCCGGTAATGCTCATCGTAGGCGGGTGTACATATACTTTTAAGTACATGCATACAGCAGGCCACAAAAGTCTTTGCAATTGTTTTAGTGTCCCAATTTCGCTTGGGTCGCTTCTACAGTGCTGGCTATATGTCATTCGGCCATATACGGCCGACGCGGCATGTTTGAATCACCCCAATGTTCCTACTGGCTGCATATGCCTATGACGCATCAACATGCGAGTCACGGGCTCGAAAGGGCTCACTGTCCCAAGACGCCTTATTGCGACCTCGTCGAGCGCGCTTGGTGCGGCGCACACCCCTCCACATAAGTCCGGGTTTTGCATTTTCGATCGCAAAGCGCATGCGTGGGCGAGGATGACGCCGGCTGCATGTGCATACATGCTAACTACAGTGGGACTAGTTCGGGCGAACGCCTATTGTGCGCTTTATACCCACCCGCGCGACAACACGACCATTTGTGGGCGCCCTTTAAAAAACGCGAAATCAGTGCATGATGCGTTGGCGCCAGAAAATTGTGGGTTGCGCCAACCGTCCAAACCTATGGAAATAGCGGCACTCGTCGCACCAAACTCGGTGAATACGGCCCTTGGCATAAGTTGCACGCACCGTGCGTGTAGGCCACGCACTGAAAGCATGTCGCTATAGGCACGACGTGACACCCCAACGACAAGTGGGCCACTGTGGGGAGCAGTTTTGGGGTTAAAATGCTGCTGTTTCTGTGGCGAACGCACGTACGTAGGAGAGGCGGTCGATGGCCCCCTTGGCGTATGGCGATGCTCTACTATGGGGGCGCGTGGTGGAATGCCAGTTGCACCGTTTCGTGGGCGGGGTGGCGCGGTAGGGGCGTGGACTTTAATTAATATGAAATTCCTTGAAAAATGTTGTGGAAAATGGCTTTTTTGCTGGTAGATGTGTGTATCGCTAGGAGGCGGCACATGCCAAATGTTGGTGATCTGTGGTCATCCACATACATAATGCTCTCGCACAGCCGAGTATGGGGCTTAGACACGCACTTGGCGCAAAGCCACGCGCCCGACATGGGTGGGCACATGAGGCAGTGAGGGGCAACTTGGATGATCATCTTTGGGGATTTTTCCGGGGCCCCAAAATTCGATTTTTTGATTTTGAAAGATTGGTTTCGACGCAGACTTGAACGAGCAATTGCGTGGTGTTTTTAAAACAATTTTCTGAGCAAACCCTGAGAAGTTACAGCGTTTTAAAGCGAAGGGAGTGTTGCTGAGCGTGGCCGACACTGATGCCATGCCAGTATCGCAACGCGACATGTACTAGCCGCCGCCCACACGGCTGCACCCCAACCAAATGCACCCGAGCCCCTCGCCAGTGTGTTTCCTCACGCGTTCATGGCCATCCCGCCGTTTGGTTGTCTATTCACGCGCGTCGGCGTGTGCGTGATACCGACCCTGGTTTTGGTGCAGTTTCATGCGACGCCCATCCACGCACCAAGTGCAGCGTGACACCCTAGTCAAAGGCCTTTAAGCTTCGGTTTGAGCAACTCGTCATGCAGGTTTTATAAAACCCTCTGAGATTCCAGGGTTTCATCTCATATACCCTACGTTCAGGTACCCTAGACTTCTGAAGTCTTGAGACTGCCGAAAAGGGACCCCAAACTTATGTGCAGGGGTGTAGTCGATGAAATACGCACGAAAATGTAAGCTATGACGTTGCGCGGCCATTGGGGGGAAAGTCGTGAAACGCCGTGCATATGGAGTGTAAGGTTCAATGGGACGGTGTGCCGTGCGCACGCAGCACCTTTCATTAGGCAGTATATATCAATGTAGCATGAGTTGGAAAACGGGGATGTGGCCAGTTGCCCGCCGGTTTCGGCGCACGGCGGCAACACCGGCATTTGGACCAAACGGACCGGGATATTTTTTCTCCCATGGTCGTCGAGATACAAATCACACATATATGCCATATATATTCCATGTTTAGAGGATACTTCCCGCGCATGCACGATTAATAGTCTATGGCAGCTAGCATGATGTACGCGACATTCTCAAGTTGGTTGTTCGCCATGCAAAAAGCAATAATTTTGGAACCACGCGATGTTTCGCCGTTACCTTGTTGGGATCTGAATAGCGGCTTAGAAAGCCCTTGCTGAATAGCGCTTCGTGATTCACTAAATGGAGCCTCGTTTAGATGAAACGGCGAAATTCTATTGCATGTCAAACGTACCCTCACACTCCGGTCTGCTAGCCAGCCAACTCGTTCAATATACCTACATGGCACCACAATGAGTCGGACACCCACAATGAGTGTCATTGTGGGTGGGACTGCATGATGGGGGCATATAATGTCCCACTCCACGCAAGCTCTCAGGTGCGAGGATATCTTGGATGGGTCTTCACGTCGCGCCCACTCCGTCGTCATTTCGACTCCTCCCCTTGGATCATGGGTGGCATGTGTTACAAGATGGCTTGCTTGCGCGCGGAGTCGCGGACATGTGCACAAGTCGTGAAAATTGTTGCTGAAGGGGACTAGCATGCGCTTAGCCCACGGTGCGGGTGGTATAAGCATGCCCATGTGGAGTCGAAAGCAAGTAATGTTCACTGCTTTTGTATGGAATGTTCACTGCTTAACTCAGCGAGGCGAAGCCAACGGAGCATATTTTGCAGCTCGGGAAAACTGATGTGGCATGATATTGAAAATTATTGTGGAAAATTTTCCGCATTATTTATTGGCATGTTTTTTATGGAAATGCCCATGCATCGCAACGGTAGCCTGCCCATTGATTGCGCGCAAAGTTATTGCGCGTCATACAACCCATGCATATATATATATATATATATATATATATATATATATTGTCCACCCACCACTGGGAGCACGCGCGTGCATATATATGCGACAAACGGTAACTACTACACCACCAACATGTTGAATCCTTTGTGCGATGGCCGCTTTTTGGCGGTTCTAGCCTTGTGCCAAACAATGGCATTATTGCCGGAAAACATTTTTACAAGTGCAATGACTGGACGAAACGGCTGCCTTCTTGGCGTAGGAGGCTTGCACACACCGAAACGCAAGGTTTCATGGCCATGTTGGCCCACGGCTTTGGGTACCAAGGCGAGAACACGCGCGGGTTTCTATGTGCAAAGACTTAATTATGTGGATTAGTGTGGTAGGGACGTAGTGACTGTTTACTCGTACCATACAGTCTTGCATATTACGAGTTGGTGTCGCGGAGTCACGATGCATTCAGCGCATTTTTATATTTGTAATAAAATGTTTAATAATGCCTATTCGGGAGTACAGGGCGTGGCGCCTTATCATTTACATTATTGCCATGCCTAAGACTACGGTTACCAGTAGCGACTCATGCTTTATTTTACTATAGTGCACTTCTTAATACATCAGTGCTTTAAATTATGCGCACTAAAAGCAGAATTAAACGCAATTGTGAAAGGTTGCCAGCAAACGAGAGATAGAAGCATGAAACCCAGGTCAAGCAGGAGGCTAGGGAGCCAAGAACCAAAGAAGAGCCACGGGAACCAGGAAGCCACCAAGTCACCAAGGAACCAAAGGATCCAGAGAAAGACTCAAGCCAAGGAACGGCCAGAAAAAACCGAAAGGGAAATAGGAAACCAACAGGGACCAACGCCCGGGGCTAGGCAGAAGCCGCGGCGAGTGCGCTCGCATCCGATGACCCGGGTCATAGCAACACATGCTGGCGAGCGAGTGACGCGAAGCATGCGCAGAAGCACCATCACGTGCCGCGCACACCGCCGCGATCCCGCCAAAAGCGTTGTCTGCATGCGCCATGTTGATGAGCAAGCAAAAACGGCGGCGCCACGCCAAGAAGAGCTGGCCGATTTTCTGGTCAGTGTGCGTGTGGCTAAGTTTCGCAAGCTGCACCAAGAAAGCCTCAACGTGCGGGGCCAGCGAGCCAAAGTCGGAGACGGCGAAGGGAACAAAGCGAAGCATGCCGGCGGCGTTTCGGACACCCTCGTCATACTTCTGAATTTGTGGCGCTCTGCGGCCTGCAATGCAGTCGTTGGATATGAGTTGACACGCCGAGGATAAGGCAATGGTGGTAGCGGCCGTGTTCCCGCGGATACCACCACACCCAAAAAGCCCAACATGCTTTATTCTAATATCCTCTATTTATGTTCAGACCGGGCAATCGTCGCTGATAGTAGTCGCACCACCGCCCTTGGCCCCCATATGAGCAAGCGTGCTATGTCTAGTGTACAACGAGTATGTATAGACGCACACGGCGATCCGGAACGTGCTGGCAATATCGAGCGGGAAGAAATCGCTCCCCGCGCGCCGGTGAACCCTCGTATGATTGCGGCGAACACCGCGCGCGTGAAGTCTCGTAAACAACGTCCCGACCTTCTGCGTGCGCCCGGCCTCCGGCTTGCAACCGCCATACGGGTTCGTGATGGACATCGGGCATCATGTTTAGCAATTAAAACAAGGCATGAACCAAGTTGTAAGAAATTTCAAATTTCAAATTATATGGCAACTACTTGGCGATTTAGCGAATGAAATAAGGAACAGTGCACATGGACTAACGACATCATGCTGCACGACATATATTTTTTGTTGTGCAAGGGCTGGGCGAATGGGAAGACAACGATTTCTGGAAACTGCGCAATACCATCACGAAACGATTCTGGAGGCCATAACAACTGGTGAGGACAACACGGCCCAAAATATGGCGCCATCTCTGCCTCCGTCGCCTTAACAACATGTACGGGTGCCACTGCCCCGCCTTGCCCTCGAAACAACCCGTTGCTAACACTCGGGTATACGGGTCCCACTGTCGTCCCATTAGAGATTGATGCAATCGAGCAACAACGCCGATTGGTGGCAACACCGCCTCCATATGAAGTTGCAATTCAGAAGCGATAGTAATTCAAATGCCATACTTCCAGCACCCAACTCATGCCCATGGCAACTTGTTGTTGGACACGTCATTCTTCCGGCGTGCATAAATTTATGTCCCAATATCAAGGAACTCAAGCGGTCACACCTGCGTGCATTGCGGCTGCATGCATGATCGGTCACCGGGTACTGCACTCAAGCCGACGGCAACCTGAATGTTCCAGGCAAAAAGCGTACCCTGGTAGTGCGCTCGTGAATATGTACCTCGCGCGGCCACATCACCGCCAAACAGAAATAAGGTCCAACTAATTGCACGTGTCATCATCGTCCAACTTGAAATCGTGGGTCGCGGCAACATAAGCTTGGCAATACGTATTTCATTCAGGGGTAACCTATGCTCCCGATGCGAGGCTGGACCATTGAGCGTCAACGGATTCAAGTCCCAGCTCGTCGCGGCGCCGTAGATATGATAATATGACGTGTACACAATGATAGCACTTTCGTGCATTTGGAGGTACGAGCTAGCAGAGCTCCACATAGGGGGGTCAAGGGGGGGCTGTGTTGGTAAGTGGTCATAGGTCACCTCGGGGCTGCGTGCTGTAGGCAACCTATGGTAAACCTAGCATGGAGATAGCATCTTCTTGGTATTATGGGAACGCGTGCAAAATCCACCCGGGTCAAATAATGCGCAAGCTGGACTACGAGATGCCACCGCAGTTTTATTCGATGACATGTATTGCCATGAGTAGCGGCAGAGGCAGCTACTGCTTGTATTGCCATCCCCTATAGGGACTTTGACTCCCTGAAATGTGATGGAGGATGAGTGTTGTGCGCCCATTATTATTCAGGTTCGGATGACTTCACACTTCTTCGCCGTTTTTACGGTGTTAAGAGAGAGCATTACCTTGTGTTGGAACCCGTGAGCATAAAGTCGGCGGAGTGCGGTCTCTCCGGAGTACCTGCAGCCAACATGCCCCCCCCCCCCCTCCCCCCCCGCGCCCCCTCAGCCGTCGGCGTCACGCCGCCGGAACCTAGCGACACCCCCATCGCCCCAGCAACTCTGGACCACGACATGCATGATACGCCGGAGCCGGTCGCGCCAGCGCTTTCTTGGGCAATTGCGTATGTCGGTTGTTACTCTACGGGTGACAATTGGTTCGCAACGACCTTCATTCACGCGTGTACGTTACGCGCGAGACGCGAGGTACGAGCGCGACGGGCGCGCGGGGCAGCCCTCCTATCTGAACCTTGTCCCGCAAACCTACCGGTGAACCGGTCCTTGGCCGGGCACCCGTACTGGTGCCCGGCCTAACAATTACCGTTCCATTATTGCCGGCAACTTTTGCCGGGATGGCTCGACCCCCTTGTTACCGCCGCGTCGGGGAAACGACGCACTTACGCAATTGACAAGCCCGAGGCTTCCGCCCCCGGGGCAGCTTCCCTTCGGTCTCGTCTCTAGGAAGCGTTCGGCTCGGACGAGCTGCGCTAGCGCGCACACGACCTCCTTTCCAGCTCCCTCACTGCCCAGACTCTACGGAGCTACTCCGGTAACATGTTTCAATTCGCCGAGTTCTTCCACGACCCGGAAAACATCCGCCCGATTGAGGAGACTACTGCCACGGTCGTTCGGTACGTCGCATGGATCGGTCAGCATGGCCACATTGGGGCTAAGTCGTTGCAGCAGCCCCACATGTCGGCCATCAGCACTTTCTTCTAACTGCACCACATCGACCGCATCGCTAAGCACGACAGCCTGCACCTCACCGCCGCACGCCGCGGCCTAATGCTCAGGCAACGCCGCCTAGACTCTGTCCCTTGGCGAGTCCCATTGCCTGAAGATGTGGCAATGGGACTCCTTCGTCGAACGTGCCGAGCAAATAGTTTTCGCTCCTCCCCCGAGCACCAATTCGACTTCCGGGCCCTTGTGGCTGCGATCGTCAACTTTATGCTTGTCGCCCCAAGGCTATTGGCGTGCCATGCCGAGTGCGGGACGTGCACGTCGAGTCGTACAACATTGCCGTGCATGTATGTGTACCGCGAGAAGGGGCGCGCTGGCCGGCGCGGTCCCAACGACTTGCTTCTACTGATCCTCCCCATGAAGGAGTACCCTCGCGTCCCCCGTACGTCTCATACTTGCACCCCTACATCGACGACGTTCAGTTGCCCCATGGGCCATGTTGCCTTGGCCGAGACTAACTTCTGGGCGGTCACCCCTAACAAGCACTCCAAGTTGTGGACTGCCGCTACAATTATGACGGATTGGCTCCCTAGGGCCGGTCGTCTTGTCGGTGATGCCCCTCCTACATGCACTACATACGCGCCCGTCGCCAGCGCAGGTAGCGGGCCACGAGGATTCTAGGTGCGGCATGCCCGGCGGCACGACCCCCGCCTCCACGTGGTGGGCGCTCGTAACCCCTATAAGACCCGTGCCTGGCTGGGCGCGGCATGGGGCTGAACGGGGGTGGCCGGTTGTGCTGGCGGGTCCTCGGATCATGTGACTACCGGGGAGCCCTACAAGGGCCTTTTCAATAAAATACTCCAAGTCCCGGTAGCGCGTGCAGGCTCCGGAGTGGGAGGATGGCCGGAAGCTTGATGAGATGTACTTACACTAATTAATGTGTTCGTTCCCTACTATGGTTAGAGATGACATGCTCTAGGAACAACTCAGTCTGAGCGGTGGAGAGTACCAACAGGCTAGCAGGTTGTAAGAAAATAATTTCAATATCAAATTCAATTGTTGGCACTACCCGGACCTCTCGCAACCTTCTTAAGGGCACAACCTCTGCTGCAAACTTCATCGGAGTTCGCTGTCCCACATCCGCCACCTCGCGGCGGGTGGGCAACCAACTCCGATGTCGTCTTGGACTATATCGACCCCATTGTCCCTTCACATGGCGCGTGGTTCTTCTTTGGCCACATCGTGCCCCTTCCCCACTTCGAAATTGCAACAACAACACTCCGCGGCAGTGGCCCGCCCGGTGCCCCATGTTGCTGCGCTACCCCGTGACCTCACGCTACCCCTGCTTACTCAGTCGGCCGCTCTCTACGCTCGCTCTTCATTGCCGGGAAAACCATACTCAACTTGGAATGATGTTATGGACTAGTTTATGGGGTTACCTCCTTTCCCAACCGCTTTTCGGCTATCTGTGTTGCTAAGTGATACGTGCGGTTACTAGTTCACCCGTCGCTGCGCCCCTTCGTGTTCAACATGAGTAGACATAAAAGCAACCGCAACATCTTCCAACGAGCCCGCCATCTTCCAGTTTCGTTGTGATACACATAGATAGGGTTGGGCTTAAGTGGATTCATGGGTGACTTAACGTAAAAAAGTTAAGTTAAGTCAACTTCAGCTTAACTACTTAACAAATGTTAAGTTCAGTTAAGTCACTTAAGTTTCAACTTAAGCGCTTAACTTTAATTAAAATACTTAACTTAACTGACTTAATTCTCCGGTATAACTATCTTAACCCGAAAGCAACCGGCCCGTTAGTCGGCAGCCGTTAATCGGCTCGTACAAACAATTAACCTTCATATATATCCGGTTTGTATTCGTTTGTAGTTCGTTGAAGCATCGCAAGTATGAGTACCCGTACTGGCGTGGAGAAGCGCTAGTCGGCGCACGTCGGCGCCAGCGACGCGCGCGGCGGCGACGTCGCGCGCATCGCCGATGCTAGCTAGCTACCGGCATCCCCGAGGGAAGCGACTACATTATGCCGAGTGCCGTGACGCCGAGCGGCATTCTCAACGCCCAAGACTACTAAGCGCAACATAAACTGCGGCAGTCGCCCACCGAGCGAGGTCGAGCACTAGGCCGCCGGCCGAACGGTCCCAACGTCTATTCGCCCAAGCGGTAGAAAAACTGCCGCCTCGCACTCGTGCTGGCATTGAAAAAGCACAATAAGCCAAGGGCAGACCACAAAGGTGCAAAGGAAAAGCAGAATGCCAGTAGCGTCGCCGGCCGTCATCTGCAGCCCTAGCACAAGCGCGGTCGTCAAGTGGCAGCGCTACTGCATGCTTCAACATTTTTGCAGGAGGGCATGCTTCAACACGCCAGCCTATGACACATG
The DNA here is from genome assembly GCA_006384855.1 of Tetraselmis striata. Classification (NCBI taxonomy): domain Eukaryota; kingdom Viridiplantae; phylum Chlorophyta; class Chlorodendrophyceae; order Chlorodendrales; family Chlorodendraceae; genus Tetraselmis; species Tetraselmis striata. The sequence goes on from VCJN01002572.1 coordinate 28,277, forward strand.
GTGGCGGTGAGTGGGACATGCGTGATGACGCGGCTCAACTGGTCGAGGTTAGGGCGGAGCTTGCCATATTCCGCTTAGACGAGACATGCCCTATCACAGATGATGATGATATCAAGCGCATCAAGCCACTTGACTAGTGGCAGCTGAATGAGGCATGGTGCGTGTGTGGTGAACTTGCGTGTGTGTGTGCCCAAGATGTCATTGCACTTGGTGACTAACTTTGCCATCGCATATAATGCCATGACTTGTGCTTATATGTGTTCTGTAGCTTCCCTACGCCGGCGCTCCTTGCGCGCTTGGTTTTGGCCATTCCCGGCTCTCAAATTGAGTGCAAAAGGGTGTTCAGCAATTGCGGCCTCCTTGTCTCCAGCCTGAGGAATCGAATGGGGATGGACAACTGGGCTGCAGTCGTATCCATATTGAGGAATGTCTACCAGCGCGAAAAGCTCGCCAAATGTTTGACTAGTGTTCTTGGCAAGCTTTTGTATGAGACTGAGGTACATCACAGATCCAGACAACGGTCCTATTTTCTGAGGTTCAGGATGCCATGCGCCATGCGGCTGGGGCGTCGCGCATTCGGCCCGCCGAGGACCAAGACATGTCTGGTTCAACCAACTCGGTGTCGTCGGTCGACACCGTGGCTAGTGAAATGATTTAGGTTGTTGGCATGCTGAAGCCTTGCTGCTTGTGCTGCCCTACTGCCGTGAGGCTCGCCACAACAAGTGGATGTGTAATTGTTTGTTTTTGCAGATTTTGTTTATTCCTATTGGTCTGAGCACTTACGTCGACCCCCAGTTAAGTCAATTTTCGGGAGTAATTTAACATACCTTAACTTAACCACAATGACTTAACTTAAGTGTGTTAAGCCCAACCCTGCACACAGAGCCCTGCGTGACTCCGCTTTCCCTCCACGCTGCTTCACTATTACATCTCTCTGCTATTTTCGGTTCTTGTTCGCGTAACAATAGCCTGCGCGACCTTCTGGGCAGAACCAGACTCAACTTGACCTCTTCAGGGTACCAGGTACCTGTACCATATGTGATAATCCTTACCTGTACATAACTGCGCGGCCCATATTATTAGAATGCGAGCCGCCGCAACCGTACTAGGTGCTACTGATGATATCTTTTTAGCGCTACGGGTAGTCGCTATGATATATCTAGCTTCGCCCACAAAAGCTGGCCAAACACACCCTCATCATCCCGGAAACATCTGCAGCCACCCCGCCTAGGCCCCCACGAGCCACAGGAACACGATGCCACTATTTCGCCACAGCAGCTGCGCAGCTGTCACATCCGACGGTCACGACCCCAGCGAGTCGGGCTCTGCTTCCTGCCGCCGCCCAAACAAGACCGCGAGCCTGGCTTCCACGCGCCGCTCTTCCGATCCATCAGAGGGCACCCCCCCTGTCGTTCGCTCAACTGCGGGGGAGCAGGGCCCCAGTGGCGCTGAACCGAGCGGGCGAAACCGGAAACCGTTACGGAGCTGTTACAGAATCGGCCGCGTCCTTGGCGTCGGCGCCTACGCGGCCGTGCGCTATGGTGTCCATGTGCGAACCGGTGCAAAGGTCGCTGTGAAGTCATTTTTCGAGAGCAAGTCGTCCAGGGAGACAGCCCAGCGGGAGATTAAATTGCTGCAGGAGGCAGACCACACCTCCGTGATCCGCTTCGTGGAATACTTTAAAGAGGAAGGCGGTGTTTTTCTCGTCACTGAGCTGGTACCTGGCCGCGACGCATATGCCTGCCTCTCCGATCGCGGGTCGTACGCTGAGGACGACTGCCGGACGATCGCCCACGTGCTGCTGCGCGCGCTGGCCCACTTGCACGGCCGGGGGATCGCCCACCGTGACCTGAAGCTCGGCAACGTGATGTTCGGAGAGGGAGACTGTCTATCGTCCCTCAAGATCATCGACTTCGGGCTCGCAAGCAAGTTAACTCAGGACAAGCCGCACTTTTCGGAGTCGTGCGGCACGCCCATGTCCACGGCTCCCGAGGTCCTCATCAAACAAGCGCGATATGGGACCAGCTGCGACCTGTGGAGTCTGGGCTGTATGATGTTCAAGCTGCTGTCCGGCGAGCCGCCCTTTGAGGGGGATACAAGCGACCTGCGAGGATTGGTGGTCCGGATACGGCTCGGCCAGTATTCGATGGATGATCCCGCTTGGCAACTCATCTCCGAGGGCGCAAAGGACTTTGTGAGGAGCCTTTTGACGGTGGACCCAGCGCGTCGACCAACGGCCTCGTCGGCGTTACTGCACCCTTGGCTGCAAGAGTGACGTTTGAAACGTCGACAGCACCACAGTCAGATTGTTGACCCGATGCAGCATCCTTATGGAGTATAGTGACGATCGTCGGGCGAAGCGACCTGTGGCTCAGACGTGAAACAACATGTGTTTCACGGACTCGACGACAGCCCACAACCTCGGCGAGTGTGAATGGCCGAAGGTGCATGGCAGTACGAATAAACCGACTGGTCATTACATCATGCGAACGCGAGAGGTTCGCAGTTAGTAGATAGGCACGTAGCTCTGCCATATTGCAACCGGTCAGGGCGAGCTGTACAATCGCTCAAAAGTGCCCTCTCACGTATTATAAATATTAAATCCACGATCGTCCGAACAACTTGTGCACAAGGCACGCGATGTGCACACATGTAAGGATTGCAAGATGGTTACCATCATGCGTAGCTACCTCAAGGGCTCAAGTGCTTTCTTGTCAGGCTGGATCGAACCTGGCTGCACCGATGAAGCGGCCGTAGGTATTCCAACGGCTCGCAAACATCAACTGCTGCTCATATGTGCTTTCCCTGTGCGTTTTCTCGCGCATCACGGACGAGTATTCGATAAAGTAGCAACGCTTACAATTACTGCCAAGATATCACATTCAGCTCATATGTATGCTCAGCCACGTCAAGGCGCTCGTATGGTGTGTGTGCGTGTGTGTGGTCACAGCGACGTCGATTCTGAACAGCCAGGAACTGGCGGCACCAGTCGTCGAAACACCGAGTCCACCTGAGCGCCAACAATCGGCCTGTGCAAGGATGGCTCGACAACAAGCCCTATATCGGGCTACATGTTACAATAACAAAGCTGTAATCACAGGTAGTTTTAGATAGCGTATCTCAGCAGTCTCAGGAACAGAATAGAAGGCCCTTCCCGTCCCTAGCTGAGGGTCTCAGAGGAAGGGGTTGTCCGGGCTGAGCGTGAGAAGGTCTGGGTGGGAGGCGATCAGCGCGTCTGCCGCCGGCGAGGATTGCGCGTCCAGGATAGTTGTCCTTGGTGGCTGGACCTGAGGCGTGGTCTCGTACGCCAGCACCGCCTCCGTCATGCGCCGCGCCTCCTCGCCGCTCGTGTAGCCCGCGTCCGATTCCTCTGCGGCTGCGTCGGGTTCGTCCGAGAGGAGGGGCGGTGCTGCCGCGAGAGGCTGGGCACCCTGCGGGGCGCGGAGGGTCCCCGCCATGTCGGCAGCCGGGCGAGCCGCACTGCCTGGCGTGAATAGCACCCGCGAGGGGGTGCGCTCAGCCAAGTCCATTGGGAAGGGCGCCGTCGAGCCCTGGGCGGTGGGCGTGGCAGGGTGAGCGGGAGGCGCCTTGGAGGTTGCGGCGTCCGCCTCGTGTCCCCTGAGGGCAGCACCGCCGATGATGGCTCAACACCCCACTTCCGCACAGATGCAGGGAGAGCTGGGGAAGGAAAACGAGCACAGCAGCTTGATGGACGGCATAGATGACGACATGGGCACACCCAGAACTCGGCGTGCAGTTCACATGTACCTGGCCATTGATGGATTAAGGTGTGGGGGGGGGGGGGGGGGGGGGGTCCCCTGGCCGTACTTGAGAAGCTCTTGACATCGGGACAGCTCCGCACGCAGCTCCTTGTTCTCCTGCATTACCTGGCCCAGCTGCATAGGGGACGCCACCGCCTCGGACGATGCCGTGCCTGGCAGCAGCACAGGGCACGCTCAGCCTGCCTATCCTGGTGCCCAGAACACGATAAGGTCCTGCGGCAAGAAGGCGTGAGGAAGGCGGATAGGGGGACCCGGGGGAGGGGGGGGGGGGGGGGGCACCGGCGCCTCTAGAGACGTGCCGCGCACACTCAGCCACGGCATACTCCGCCAGCTGCGACTCCATCTGCAGTGCAGGAGGCGCCAGAGGGGAAGCCGAGGAATAAGAAGGGGGCGGGAGGGGGGGAAGGGAATGCCTGGGTTCCCCGTAATATGACTACTACGGACACGGGTACACGCCATGGTTGAAAGTAAAGAAAAGTAAAGTTCGCCCCAGGTCATCGGCCGAAGCCGCCCCAGCACTTGACCTCTTGCGCCAAAATAAACACAATATAAACTGCAGTCGTAGGTGCTGACATCAGTGCTGGTACACTACTGCATATGTACAATGTAGCTGGGGACTAGGATATGCCTTAGTACTTTAGCGCATGTCATCATGCATACACGTAGTCCGCACTAGCGCGGCGCTCGCGCACCAGGCACCGCATCGCCTGCCTAGATGCGTGCGGCGCCCAGGCGGGCATGGTCACTCCTCTGTAACCAGCCACTCTCCGCGCTTCATGCTCCCTCCCACAGTCCCCTGCTCGCGCCGGACTGTTGGCAGGGACGCTGCGCACAGCAGGTCATGGGCCCTCTGCTTGGGAGAGTAGTGGGAGAGTTGTCTGACGCTAGACCTCGCAGAAAGTCCGTCTGCTCGGGACCCCTGGACGTAAAACTGCAGTCGTAGGTCTGGCCCTTTGTAGACAGTTGCCTCATTTGAACCCCGAAGGGCTAATGGCACCAAAGAGGTACACCTGGGACACACGAGGAGGGAGAAGGGGGGCGATGTTGCCGTAGTGCATCAACCAGGAATCGGACCGGGACCCCTTGGATAAGAGACCACCGCTCGACCAAGCGGACAAGGAATGTACGCCATCGTGGAGGTTCCATGCTACTACTACTTGTACTCTTACGAGTATGAGGAGTATGATACCGCCATACCAGTCGTACGGTGGGCACAGTCCACAGTAGGCATTCGTCGTTCAATGCTGTAAACCTGCACCGTGTGTGTTCATGTAATGCCCCCCCCCCCCCCCCCCAACACCACCATCTGTCTCTACTTTGAGGTGTTGCTTGGCAAAATGTTGGGAGGGGGGGGGGGGGGGGGGGGGGGCTCATTGAATTCGAGGTGTGACGCATTGCATACACCAGGGGGGTAGGAGAAGGTGCCCGGAGCAGCCCGTACCTGCTGCAGTGCTTGTCGCAGCAGCGCCGTCTCTTGTGAGGCCGCCGCTCGCTCGGCTTCGAGTGCCCCTTGTAGCTGGATGACTTCCAGCTCGGCCGCCATGCGCGCGCGGTGACTCTGCAGCACCTCCTGCTGCGACTGAGCCTGGAGGAAAGCCACGTTCCAAGAGGAGGGGTAAGAGGAGGGTGAGGAGGCTCATCCAGTCATTCTCCCTGATACCGCTATTCGATAATGGAATTCGTAACATAGTGAAGTCCACCTGTATCAAACCGATAGTTGCTGCCCATATTCCACCTGGCGAGATTCTTGTCTTCAAGAGCATGCCGCTGAAAACGGTGATGATGTTTTCGAAGTTCCGTATATATATATATATATATATATATATATATATATATATATATATATATATATATATATATAGAGAGAGAGAGAGAGAGAGAGAGAGAGAGAGAGAGAGAGACATGGAATTAGTACTGGTAGCATCATTTCGTACGGGTAGCAGTATCCTTGCCGCCCGGGACAGGACTTCGTACAGTCTGTCCTTGTAGAGCGTCCCGTAAGAGTGGTTTTTTTATGTAAGGAGGCACGGTACCTTTTGATTGTCGCGCCAGGCTACGCTCTATCAAAAGCGTGGAGGATCCGAGGATGACATGCTACGAGAGTATATCGTATGTATATTGTGAGAAGCTCCTATTATTCCACCCCCCTGAAAGTGAGTGTACGGTTGGCACTGATGGTGATAATGTGATACTGTTAAATAGTTGGTCATATCATGGCATTCGTGATGTGACACTGTTAGTTGGTCATATCATATCGTGTGTAATTTGTGACATCCGCGAACCGACCCACACTGGGGATTGATCGCGGTTTACTGTAGTGAGATACCGGGTAGCTTTTGACAACCGTTCTAGGTGTAGGGTTATTAGAGTCTTCAAGGTTTTGGTTTCAATGTTTAAACCTGCACATTAAAACTATAAGCGCGGAGGAGGGTGTGGATGACGTACATTTATGCGAGTGTATCGTACAACGACTAGTCCCTAACTCCGTCTACACACGTATAGCTTTTCTGAGGTATGACTCGTAGTCAGACCCCCGGATTGCCCATGTAGGAACCTCGTAGCCACTCGGGAGTCAGACCCCCGCTACACAGAGGTTATGACTACAAATCAGGTGGGTTGGGGGAAGGGGGGGGGGATTCGGCCCAAACCCCGTCCAGACGTAAAAATCTCCGAGGTTTGACTCGTTGTCAAACCCCTCGGGTTGCATGTATAGGATCATCGTAGTCACTCGTCAGACCCCCCTCACAGAGGCTCTGACAACAAATCAGGTGGGGGGGGGGGGGGGGGGGACTAGACAACTTGGCCATGACTAGGGTTTTTTGACCGTTGTCCTCGTACAACGCCTCGGACTGCGCACCATGTAGCGATTGTCCACGAGTACCACGACACCGCCATGTCGCGGCGTCACATCGCCGCTGCCCAAATGGGGAATTAGCAACCGCGTCACCTCCCCCACCCGTCACCTCCCCCGAATCCTTGGAGGTCACTGTGCCACGGAGGGTGCTTCACAGGTTGATACCGCAGCGTCGATTGGCGACCAGGGTCAGAGTATTCCCTGAAAAGCATGGCCGCCGCGGAGCCGCGACTCGTACATGTCGTGATGATGTGTTGTGTTCGACTGGCACGTTGTGAAATCCGCACGTATTTCTGAGATACGAGCACCCAAAGGCAGATGGTACCCGGGCAGTACTTTATGCCCTTGACAGACCCCGGAAGTCAGACCCATACCCGTAGTCGGGTACATCCCTTGTCCGCTCGGTTGAGCGGTCGTCTCGTATGCGAGAGACCTGGGTTCGATTCCTGGCCGATGTATTTCGGCAATATCGGCCCGGCGTGTCCCGGGTTTACCCGGTTGATGCACTAGCCCTTCGGGATTCGAATGAGGCAATGGTCTACGGGCTATGCCAGACCTACGACTGCAGTTGGCGCATGAGGTCAAGTGCTGGGGCGGCCTCGGCCGATGTCCCGGGGCGAACTTTCTTTTACTTTTACCCGTAGTCAGACCTCGGAAAATTTTCCGGATAGACGGGGTGTTTTTTACGGTAAGGATTAATACATATATCGTGAGAATCTCCTCGCAATTCATATCATTCCGCGGATGACGAGTACCAGTGCCAGTACCAGTACGATAGTAGTATTTAGGCGCTCATATTACAAGTACCAGGACGGATCGGGCGTACGCAAACGAGATGTGTTGGACCAGTAGCGACTAGGCTGGGGAGATGCGCGCGTGGTGGCTAGTAGTAGCGACTAGTAGTCACCAGGACATCACCAGGATATCACAGGAGGATCCCCCTGCAGTCACCAACGACATCAGTGCGTGACGATGCATGCCCTGCAATTATTCAAATCGGCGTACTGGTACGAAACTCGTGGTGTTTCTGTACGAATTGCAAATAACCGGTTTGCCCCACACTGTAACCGGTTTTTTGCAACCATAGTTTGCAATACTCGTAGCGCCAGCGATTACATAACACCGCCATTGGTACGAGTCCCGCATCACGTGCAGCAGTAATCCTTAGTCGCAGGCTGTTCTGTACGGTACAGGGTATGCAGATTCCAGCATTTCGTACGGGCTAGCCCCCGTCCTATCCTAACCAAATAGCAATCCTGACTAATTTGGTAACCCATACATTAAAAAGATCATGGCCGTAGGATCCTTGATGACGTCAGTACTGGTTAATCGTACGGTCCAGATCCCATAGTGATTTGGAAAACCAAATCGCTATTTGGTCATCGCGGGTGTTCGGATTGGTGGTCAAATCACGAGGCTCCAGTAATTCGGACCTCGGCGAGTGACGAAATCACTCGCGTTTCCTATTTGGTCGCGTAACGGTCGGTACGTCAGAGGCTGGATGGACGGCGCACAGGCGCCAATCGTTCATCGCACGGCTCGCAGCTGTCGTGTGTAACGAACTTGCCGCCGCCAACTGGTGGCCCACCTGCGGCCCGCGCCCCACCCGTGGCACACCCACCAGTCCACCACCCGGCCGCCATTACCCGTCTACTGCGTGTTCGGCCGCCTACGTCGAGGCGACCGCCCCTACCCGAAAGTCAGTCAACGTTTCTCGCCTAGGGGCTATGGCTAGCGTACAGGAAGAGGACAGTCTCTTCGCTCTCATCCCAACCGATGACGACGAGGAACACACGGCGCCCTGGCGGGCGGCGAGCAGTCGGACGCGCCCGCCGTGTGTGCGCCAGTCTGAGCGGCGCCATGGTGGTAGGCGGGTGCCACAGATGTAGGCGGCGCAATGCAATATACCGTCAGTGAGTACGGACACAATGCGCACGGGCGGGGCTCCGAGCCGCTAACCACAGCGGCGGGCGCCGGGGGGGGAGCGGCTACCGTTACGGGCGCGGATGGCGTCATCAGTTGAAATCGCGAAATATGCATACACGGTCGCTATTTGGTCAGGATAGGATGCATTCCTGCATGTTATTCTCGTAGGGGCAAAAGCAGGTTTCCAAATCAGTGATTTGGTTAGGATAGGACGGCGGTACACAAGTAACGTGTACTATTGATCGCGACGACGACTACAGGTACATGTACACCTGTTTTTTTTGGTGCAGCAGTAGCGACAATTATCGTTACGACTGGTCGCAGTATTGCCCTAAAACCCTAGTCGCTGCTCACAAACGAGATACAGGTAGATATGATGTGATATGAAGTAACTTGACAGTTGAATCAGCGATGCGTCGATTTTTCAGAAAATTTTAAAGGAGCGGGTTCTATATCACTGGCCTACAGTTCCATCGTTGCTCATGTAAATAATCCATTGCATTGCCAGCGCTTTGAAGTATCAGCAGCGAGCGTTTGCATTGCCAGCGCTTTGAAGAACCAGAGTTTTTTTTTCCCATTACCAGCAGCGAGTAGCGAGTACCAGTACCAGAAGTTCCAGCAGTGTAAGGATATGTACCACACAAATCCCCGTGTGGGTACACAGTGCCTGGTGCGTTTTGCGCGGTATCCTTACAGTTGGTGCTTCTACGCACGCATCGGATCCGGATTCGATCCCGCGGAAAAAGCATATAAAATGATATGATATCCCGCAATGTTGGACGACCCGGCCAATGCGGATCGCTACCGAATCCAAGCCGAAACGTTGCTGGAGGAGGTCCTCCATCCTATGGGGGGGGGGGGGGGGGGGGGGGGGGGGAGTGTAAGGATATGTACCACACAAATCCCCATGTGGGTACCCAGTGCCTGGTGCGTTTTGCGCGGTATCCTTACAAGCAGCGAGTAGCGAGTACCAGTACCAGCAGCGAGCGTTCGCATTGCCAGCGCTTTGAAGTACCAGAGTTTTTTTCCATTACCAGCAACGAAAAGCGAGTACCAGTACTCATAGCCTCCCAAGCAACCGTGAGATCGTAATCGGACGGCTGTGTAATTAAGGACTGTGGGCGGGCGGGTGGGTGGGTGGGTGGATTATAGTACTTAGTAGTACATGCCAGTAGATAAGCGCTTTAGTCATGCACCCATAGGCCCGATCCGCTGCACTATACGGGTACCCGTACGGCAATAAAGCTCACCGCCGAAAAATCGACGCTTCGCTAGATGATGTGATATGACGCGTACGGATTGACGGATTGATGTAAGGATACCGCGCAAAACGCACGAGGCATTGGGTACCCACATGGGGACTTGTGTGGTACATATCCTTACACTCCACCCCCCGCCCATAGGATGGAGGACCTCCTCCAGCAACGTTTCGGCTTGCATTCGGTGGCGATCCGCATTGGCCGGGGTCGTCCAACATTGCGGGATATCATATCATATCATATATTATATGTTTCTCTGCGGGATCGAACACGGATCCAATGCGTGCGTAGAAGCACCATCTGTAAGGATACCGCTCGCGCAAAACGCACCAGGCACTGGCTAACCACATGGGGAATTGTGTGGTAAACATCCTTACGATTGATCGGACGAGTATGCAAACGATTAGGAGGATATGCGTGCAATGCTTGACAAGTCCTTCACGAGGTATGCGCAATGCTTGACTAGTGCTTCACGACATTAATGCATGCGCAATTCTTCGAATCGGCGTACGAAAGTGCTGTTACTCCTCCATACATGTAGTGGTGTTTATTACAAAAAGGGCAGAAACAAACCCACCTACTGGTAAAAGTAGGTACAGGTACTGGTACAGGTCCTACAGGTATTGGTACCGTAGTCTATTGCGAGTTTGAGTACCTGTAGCGACTATGTGTGAGTGTGAGGGAAGGTGCGCGAGGTGGAGAAGGTGAGTGCTATTCCAATGTTGTGATGGTGGAGTATGATATGGTTACATGCCGACAGGCGCCGTGCCTGATATATTAGGCAACGCGATGTGGCCGAGAGGGCCCGGGCGCAGCCCGTCAGCGGGCGCGCGCTACGCGCCTAATGTGCTATGATGATTAGGGCTAGTGAGGGTATAGGATATACCCTCACAGTGAGATATTCTCACGATACAAAACAAACGATATGTATACTCTCGCAGTGTATCATCCACGGATCCTCCGCGCTTTTGATAGAGCGCGGCTCTGAAAAACTACCTACGGTAGTCGCTACAGGTACATCCTCCAGTGAGCGCGGAGTCCACGGATCGATTCCTGGTGTGGGTCCGCGCATGTCACGCATTACAAATGATGATATGACCAACTACCAGTGTTACATCACGATACGGACCATGACGACAAGCTAAAGGTGTGTCTTCCCATGGCCAACCAACAGTGCTAACCGTATACTGACCTTCATGGGGATGGAACGTGAGGCGATTCTCACCATATACACGATACTCGTGTGTCATCCACGGATCCTCCGCGCGCTTTCAATAGAGCGCGGCTATCAACAGCTACATCCTGGCACTGCCGCTCTATATATGACTACGCGGTACCAGTACCGTACTCGTACGTGGTAGGCACAAGCAAAAAATCGCTTCCATTAGCGACTACCTGTGCCGCGCTGACCTATCCCTGGGCTGGCGAAGACGTGTAAGGATTGTGTTTATCCGGGCTTCAATCCCGGCCGCAAACGAGGCTTGCAGTCGCTACAATCGCTACAGGTAATTGATTAGTTTTATAAATATCGCTACAGGTAATTGATGATGCCAGTATAGCGCGCGTGACGATGAAACGAACCGAACGCACGTGGTAGGGCAGATCTTTAGTGGTCAGTGTTGGCGGCGGATATTCATGGCAGTGTTTTAAACGGCGACCCAACAATGTTGGAAATTCCGTCAAATTCCGTCACTAGCATTTAATTAGTCTTGCGGAATGCTTAAGCAATTTGCTTGATGGCCACAACGGAGCGTCGCCTACCAGTGAAATTAGTAATCGTACGGGTTGTAACATCCAGCACCTATCATCTTGATCTGCTGATCTGCATTATCGACGCAACACCCATGCTAAACCTTTGAGGGGCACATTTGGGCCACAATTCGGTATGGACGTGGTCGTCTTAACGGTATTCACCCGCGGGTCAGTCATGTCTTAGGCTTGAAAATGATGGGTCGGGTCGTTATGAAAACACTTTAAGTACACACGGTATCCGCGACATTACGAAAGCATTACCGAAAGTACGGCGGGGCGCTCTCGCGCGTCTCTGGGCCGCGTCCGCCCCCTGATCGTCCGCCCCCTGGGATCGTGCCCACCTACCCGCGAGCCCACTCTGTCTCGCGTCCGCCCCTTGAGCCAGCTTGGTGCAAGAGTGGTGTTACAACACAGCCTAGACTCGAGAACTCAAACATCAACCCATTCGTTGGACCTCGCGCCGCCTTTTCTGCTAGCTAGGCGTGCTCATGGCTGGGCGGCGGTCGGGTGGCCTAGTTCGCGCGATTACGAAAGTATTGCTGACAGAACTGCAAAACGCTCTCGCGCGTTTCTGGCGCGACCCGCGGGTGCCCACTTGCTTGAGCCCACTCATGTCTCTGCGCCTGCTCCCTAAGCCATCTTGGTGCACAATTGACATCCCATCACAGCCTAGAGCCAACAATTCAAAACCTAGCCGTGTCGGTGAGCCTCTTGCCGCCTATGCTGCTAGCCAAACCGGCTTGTGGCGGGATCGCAGTCCGGAGGCATTAAGCTGCTCGAGAAGTGGCGCGGACCTAGGGTCTAGCTGTCGGGCCCACCGCAACACGTCTACCCCACCTTACTCCGCGCGCCATGTAGTGTATGAAGACTTTACAACTTATTGAGAGACGCGACAATGTGCCCGAAGGCCGCGGTGGTGTGCCCCCCATCGCCGCCGAGGGGCTCACGTTCATGCACTTCCTGGCAGTCCTCCGAAAGGACCCATCGGTGGAGCGCGTGCCTGACCCACGCAGGTCGCACACCGCCTACGCCCACTCTCCCTAACATTGGGAAGGAGTAGGACAAGACTTTGGAGGCCTTGAGTTGGACCTTGCCAACCCATGGAGTGGCTGTCCAGGGCTGACCAGGCGAAAACGGAAGAGCTTGTAGTGGTTAGCCCCAGGTGTACTATTACTAATTTTCATTGGTACCCTGGGATTTCCGCAACTGGATCGCTGCCTAAACAAGTAAACGGCCGTCGGAGAGACCCTGCAAAGGTTTCACTATTGCGAATCCGGTCCGGGGGGCGGGGAAACGCACCTAACTGCTCATAAGTAGCGAGCGAACTACACGTCAATGACGTGTACGACTACCCGCAGGTAACATTGATTTGTAATATTCACATGTGTCATCCGATATTACACCAGTAATGTACACTAGGTACTAATTGGTAGCGTTCGCGCGCCTTCGCCGTTGCGGCGGCGTCAGCTGTAATCTATTGTTCGCGGCTAGGGGTACATGTACCAGGTACTGGCGGGATGGATTTATAAGTGTGATATTTTGAGATACTACCAGGACGTGTGAGGCAATATGGTCTACGGGCTATGCCAGACCTACGGCTTGAGTTGGCGCAAGAGGTCAAGTGCTGGGGCGGCTTCGGCCGATGTCCCGGGACGAACTTTACTTTTACTTTTACTACCCGTACGTGTACCGTACCATTTTTTATATTCGAGTACCGTACTACCGTAATATCTTGTCGGATTGATTCTTTAACACCGCTGTTGCATTAAATTAATGACGCGAGTATTATTAACAGTGACACAGACCACATACCTCACGCCTTCTGCTGCTAGCTCATGTAACTACGTACTAACAGAGATATGTCAATGTATAGGGCGGCAGATGATGCCACACCAGAGGCAAGCAAGGCAAGTAAGAGGGAAAGACACCGAGGAAGAATACATAGAACTTAAGAGAGCAAGATTTCGAAAACAAATCAAGTGTGTAGTCCGAAACCCATTGTAACCCAATGTAATCACACAGCTCACTGCTCAATGAATGGCGGCGGCGGTACAACCACATCGACCAGAAGCCACCGGTGTCACCCCCTGCCGCCACCGCGTAAGTTCCCACCATGGTACCCGCCTACATGCCCAAGCAAGTGCGCTAGAAGGAGGTGTATGTAAAGCGATCGGCAGAGAAAGGCCAGGATACTATTTTTCTATTTATTTTTCATGTCACACTTCAAGATTGTTCTATGTTGCGCTGAATAAAACATCCAGCTCACTGAAATTTTCTATCTCGAGCAATGAAGACAAACGATGCCAAATTGCCAACAGTGGTCACACTTGGTTGCAAACGGTTATAACAGTCCTCGAAACATTCAAAAATGCGTTTCCTTGCTGCACAAAAGGGAAATGGTTCACACGATTAGTCGGGCACAGGGACTTCCGACAGTGAGCGGTGCGGGTGTGATGGTGCTGCGATAGGCATATAGGCCTCACGGGACCAGACAAGAAGCCGCGGACCCCTTCACACCATTCCTGGTTTCACGTTTAAACAAGAATCGATATGCTCAAACCGGCATTCGGGTTGCAGCCGATTGACCATCATGGAAATTTGAAGTGCCCGCGTGTTATGCGTGTAAGAGTATTCGATACAGGTACCTACGCTCAAAGTCATACTGCTAAGAGAATTTTGGGGGTGCCTGGCGGCACTTCGTAGTTTCGTAATGTGTTTGCCACATTTCCGTTTGATTGTAGGTGGCAAAATCCAAGGCAATTTCACCCACATTTAGGTGCGTGCCAGCTGCCGATTCCTGCGCGGCAGTTATAACCTATAGTCCTCTTATAACGTCCAGGCAGCTTCCATCCTGTCCTGTCGGCCTGTCCCATCACTGACTTCTCGGGCGTGGAAACAACTGGAAAAAAAAAAACACAATCCAGCTACCTGCCAACCTACCACCCTTCCTGCACCAGGTAGTCACGAACTCTCCATGGCAACAGGAAAGTCGTTATAGCAGGGAATCCGTTTTGTCATGTTGATAGACTATCTGACTTCATTATATTGACAGCAGAGTTGCGGAAGCAAGGAACAGTGCTACAAACTGCCCAGTAAACAGTTTTACTTGGTGAGTCAGTGTCCGCACAGCTCGTTGTGGGGCGCTTGGGAGTGTATCAGCGCAAACAAATGCACTGCCACATACCCATTCAGGGGGGAGGGGGTACCTTGGCCTGCATGGCGTCGTGCAGCTGCTCCATCAAGCTGTCTACCTGCTTCTTCAAGTAGGCCACCTGCTCCGCCGAGGCCCCTCTGCAGGAGCAGCAACGAAATTCATTAGAGAACCACGGGGGGGGGGGGGGGGGGGGGGGGGGGCAGCTGTAGGCGGGGCTGCAACACGTAACGCAATACGAGGGGGCAGGACCGTCGGCACGGCATGCGGTCACGGCAGCAGCGCACCCGGAGGGCGTCCTACTCTCGGGGGTGGCACTCTGCTCCCTGCTTGCACCGCCCTCGGGGGCGGACCCCATGGCAGAATACGTGCCGTTCGGCTGCAGGTCCCACGTCACGCGCCGCGACAGACCCTGTAGAGGGCACAGCACCAGGAGGTCAGCCGGCTGGCCATCTCTCGCGCCGACGGACCCCCCTTTGAAGACAGCAGCAAGGTGTGTACACACCAAAACTGTGCGCAGGTCGCAAACTTTTGCGGCTGGCATAACATTATTGCTGATTGGTATAAGATGTCAAGGCCGGCGGCTAGCCCTTCATCGGCGTATGAACACGCGCCCCATGAAAGGCGGGAGCTGCATGAAGTCGAGCAGCTGAGGGACATGATGAGAGGTATGGGTGCTGCCCTGGCCGTGCAGTGCAAGCACAGCCATGTTCACGCAGCCGCTGGCGTAGTTGGCCTGCTCATGCCGGAATAAGACATGCCACAAATGTTACCACACTTTGGGTTCACCAACCCAACAGCTGTTACTGATATATGGTATTAATACAAATAAAACCCATACTAATACACTTTATATGCAAGAAACCCATATTAATACAATACAGTATTATTACAAGTAGGAGTTGTATCCCGCAAGGAGAGAGAATACATATATCTAGATGCAGTGAGTATCAGAATTCGCCGCGACTTTGTGCTCTAATACAATTCACTACTTACGGGACCCGAGCACTCTGCTGAATATTTAACCTATTAATTTGGGTAGGTACTCGCTATGATTGTGTTATCATGCAGTATTTCACGTGCGCTTGTTGTCTTTCTGTCAATTGCAAAATACTATATGGTGCGCAAGTTATAGGGCAGCCATCACTGCACGGCAAGTTAGTCGTTCATACGTTCGTTGATGTTGCGGCATAGATGAAGCGGGACTCGTGTACAATCATGGTGTGTACCTGGGTGTCAACGGAGGCGCGTGAGGAAAGGCCGGGGGATGGCTGCGCGCTGTGCCAGTAGTCGGAGAAGGGCGTGCGGTGGCGCGCGGAGGCCGCGCTGCGCTGCGACGACGCGGGCGTGGTGCCCTCGGACAGTGCCGCGCCGCTTGGCTGCGCGGAGGAGGTCCGGATGCTGCCGGGCGGGCCGGGCACCTGCGCCACCAGCGCGCCCAGGTCCTGCACGCTGGTGGGCGCCGAGGTGACGCCGCGGCCGCCGGACTGCAGCCGGCCAGCGGCGCCCTCCGCCGTTCTGCCTCCGCGGGGTTGCTGCCACCTGCTGCTGCTGCTGAAAGCAGAGTGAGAGGGAGCGCACAACCGGGCGGGAGGGGGGGTTTAAGCTCAGCAGGCATTCACGCAGACCGTTGCAAGGAGCCCCAGAGAGGCATCAATATCTCCACACAGGGCTGCATGGCGCTGGTCGAGTGAAGAGCGCAGAGAGGGATCCAGGTGAAAGCCAGTTCTGGGGAATTCAGCTGAATTCAGCGGAAGATCGTTGAGGCTGAATTCAAGGCCGGGGTTAGGTGAGCCGCGCGTCACCACATCGACTACAGTTGCCGATGCGCCTATAACAGAAACCCTTACTATATGCCTCAGATCGGGCCGGCATGCAGGCTACACGAACATTCACTATAGCTCCGCTATAGTTTCCTCTATACTTAGCCTCTGACATGCAGGAGCGGTTCTTATTCGCAGAGGCCCCTGTCTTGTCTGACATCACCCCCCCCCCCCCCCTTCCTCCTCCTCCTCTAGTCATTGCCCTCTCCGACTCGGGCTTCGACTCCGACTCGACTCCGCCTCCGAACCCTAGCGATAACCTGATGGGACATCCGGGCTGAATAAACTACCCTTGAGCTATAAACACCACAGAGGCAGGTGTATGCATTGATTGGCCAACTGCATCGCCCCACTCCAGGCGCGCCTTCCACGGCCCGTTGGCTGCAGCCCCGAAGCAGCACCTGTGTACGCATGCTCGCAGCCACAACTGATACTCGTTGTTGCGCTCGCCGTAGGGTATCTCGCGTACCCTATACAAGCACAAACAGGTCCGCGCGGATAAATTGCGTTTTCCACCCCCCCCCTCCCTCCCCATCACGCACATGCCTGGCGCAGTGGGCACGGTCGCAATTTCGCTACATGCATTCAGAGGTCGCCTCCCGGGGTAATGGTCAGTTGAAGTGGGGCACCAGGCAGAAGGGGACTGGAGTGAACAGAGGGCAGAGGGGGGGGGGGGGGGGGGGGGTGGATGTGAAGGAGGATGGGGCAGGGACGGGGCAGGGGCGGTGTCCTCACCCGGAGGCCAGCTGCCAGGCCAGATCGGCGGAATTGGCCTGCCCATGTGGGGCCGTAAGGGCGCACATTGTCAGTGCGATCCATACACCCTTTCATGTGCGGGTACAGGTGCACACGCATCCAGCATCACCATGGACAAGTGAACGGCGGCAAACGCTCCCCCGAATCCACGCTCCCATGACTCAAAGACAGAGGTCAGGGCACGCCATCATGACGGCTGCGCTTAATGGCATTTAGGCATCCCCGCCGCCATGGGCAACTTGCGATGACGATTTGACGACACAGTACTCATGAGCAAGAGATTGCTGGCGCTGTTTGACATGCACCGCTCTTTCACGCCGACGCGCAGCCGCATCATTAAATTCCTGCAGTTCGCGCGGCCTTTAAGCGACCAAGAGGTGTAACAAAAGGCACCCTGGAAGATTGTCGCATTTGCTTCCGGGAAAAAACTACTACTAGCTTTTGTTATGTGGCTGTACCGATTCTCGTTCGACGGGGGTGCCAGGGTGACAGTCCTAGCCTTTTAAATGTTTGCATAGTCCTCCGAAATGAACGCAGTGTGATCACTCCCCGGCACATTACTTTTCACGCATCTCTTGAGCGGATGGATGAGGAAGGGGGGGGGGGGGGTTCAGGAGGAGTCGGAGGGCGTTATCAAAGGCATCGGATGACAGGCATGTGTTAGCCGCTGCCGCCGTGATGAAGGGCGGGCCACGAATGGATAAAGCAGCGCCTTTTCTTCTATATGCGTCGACGAGTGGTGGCGATGGCAAACGCTGTCCCGCACAGGGACGAGGAGGGGGGGGGGGGGGGGGGGGAGGGGGCACGCAGACGCCAATGCGCACCTTTACGGGCGTCGCCGCCAGCGTCCGGCGCGCCGCGCGCCGTGCCCTGTCCGGGCTGCCGCCGGCGTCCGCCGCGCTTGAGTTGCCTTCCGGCGAGGAGACGCTGCGCGTATGGCGCACAAAGTTGAAGGAGGCGCTGGAGGAGGGCGCCTTTCTTGCGGAGGCGGAGGCGGAGGTGGCGGCGGAGGCGGGCAGGCCAGTGGAGGCGGCCAGGCGCTCCAGCTCTGCGGCGTCGGCGTCCGGGGGCGGCGCCGCGGCGAGGCAGGGCGTGTTGGGCGCCGTGGCGCGCCGCCGCTCGCGGGGGTTGTGCTGCTTGTGGGGCGCGGACCACGCGCCCGGCAGGTCGAGCAGGTGCATGGAGCGCGGCGGCGAGCGCCAACCAGGTGCGTCCCCCGCGGCGGCACCGGGCCCACTGCTGCGCGGCGAGGCCGGCCCCGCCAGCGCCGCTTGCACCACCGGGTTGGCCAGCAGCGCATGCCAGCGGCGCAGCTGACCCGCCAGCGCGTCGTTGGCCTCCAGCAGCTTGGACGCCAGATCATCCGGCAGACCCTTCGTGCACAGCGCCTGCAGCGGCGAGGTGATCAAGATGGTGGCGGGGGCGGGGGGGGGGGGGGGGGGGGGGGTCTTAAAGAGTCAATCCATTTTGAATTAACGCTCCGTTTATAAAGCTTCATTCCGGGTATCCACTCACACATCACGAGTCTTGTTATTAGCCTCCAGTTAGGCTTTCTGGTCACCTTTAAGATCGTTCGCTGTTGTTAAAATCCTTAGTGTTGTCTACATTTGACCTCTGGCAGGCAGAGCAGGTCCATATTCCCAATGCCGTTGTGACCGCCCGTGCGCCCGTACTCAAGGAGCAGCATGTATGGACGGTCTCGACATGTGGGGGGGCGCCCACCTGGACCCTGTCTGCCCACTCCGAGCATGCCAGCGCCGCCGTGAAGCCCGCCTCCGCGCGCGACATGACCATATCCGATGCATCCTGCGCACAACCAGAGCACCCTGTGGCTCAGCGGGGCGCCGCCAGGGAGGCGGCGGATGCGCCGATCACACGGAGGTCTTAGGGTATGGGAGGGGGGGGGGGGGGCACCCGGTGTCCGGCGTTGAAGCGCACCACCGCGGCGCGGCAGGCGTCGTCCGCAGCAGCCAGCCTCTGCAGCAGCGCCCACCCAGCAGCGTCAGGCGGCGGGTGCGAGGGAGGCAGTTACAGGTATCACGAGTAGCACGTTCGTCCGAACACATCACCAATGCCAATGTGGCCTGCTGACAGGAGGATGCTGGTCCGAATACACTGTCGATGATGATTTGGCCTACGGGACCAACCGGCGGGTTCATAGAAGAGCGGTCCAAACAATAACAAATATGGCAAAAAGGGACACGGAGACTTTAGGTGGGAACAGAGAGGCCGCCGGGGGGGGGGGGGGGGGGGGGGTACCGTCTTGTCGCGTTTCACGCAGGCAATCGTCTCCGCCACAGCGGCGGCCAGAAGCCCCGCCGCCTCAGCCGCATCAGAGGCCTCCGAAGCCACGGGCACCGCCGGAGTGGAGTCTGCCTGGGGGGCGGCAGCGGCCGGTGGCGGGGGCTCCGGGGCGGCCTCTGGCGCCGGGGCCGGCGCCGACTTGCTCCGCCCCCCGAGGCTGCGCAGCACCGGCTCCGCGGACGCGCGCGCCAGGGCGCCCAGGCGCCGCTTGGCCTCGAACGCCGGCGAGGCCGCCTTTGTGGCGGTGGCCAGCACCACGTCGCGCGCCGCGGGGGGCGGCCCCGCCCGCTGCTGCTGCTGCTGCTGGGCGCCGCCGGCCACCGCGGGGGGGGAGGAGGGGGGCTGTGGGTTGGGCTCGTCGTCCCAGCCGGCCACCCCCTCCCCCGACGCGCGCGCCAGCGGGCGGGGCGGCAGGTAGTCGCGCGCGTAGTCGGTGGCGTGCAGGAAGGTGCGCGCCTCGCCGCCGTCCGACGCCCGCTGCGCCTGCGCCTGCGCCTGCGCCGCGACCGCCGCCGCGGCCGCGTACGCTTCGTCGCTCGGCGGCGGCGGCGCATAGCCCCGCGCGCGCAGGCGGGTGCACTCCGCGCCTGCAGCGGCACCCAGCTCGGCGCCCGCAAAGGCGGTGGCCCAGTTGGCCAGCAGCTGGGCGAGCGCCGCGGGTAGGCCGCGTGCGCAGCCGCGGGGCGGTGGCTCAGCGGCGCGCGCGCCCAGGCGCCTGGCCCACTTGGGGCCTGCCAGCTGCGCGCGCACGCGGCCGTCGGGGCAGTTGAGCGCCAGCATGTCCACGATCGCCAGCGCCGCCAGCGCGGTGGGCAGCTCCTCGCTGGACAGCAGGTCCTTCAGAATCTTGCGCACCACATCCGGGATCGCGCCCTTGGACTGCACCAGCGCCAGCAGCTGGCTGACCGCCAGCCAGTTGACGCCGCCCCCCACCACCAGCTCGCGCAGCACCTCCGCGCGCCCCTCCCGCAGGTCGCCCGTGCGCGCGCGCTCCCGCGACAGGCTGCGAACCAGGAAGCTCATGCCACCGCGTCTAGCCCCCCTTCCGCTCCCGCTCCCGCACCCTCTCTCCGCGCGCCCCTCAGACCGGGATCAGCAGCGCATCGCGCCCAGGTCGGCGCCCCTCTCCCCCTCTCCCGCGGGTGCCTGGGAGGCGGCAGGGGCAGGGAAGCATGTGTGCAGGGGTTGGAGGGAGGTTGGGTTCAGGATATGTCGCCGTCTGCTGTGGGGAGGGTGCAGGGGGGAGACAGCGGAGGATATGCCGCACTGCGCTGTTAAAAAGCTGCGCTGCGTTGCTCTGCGGCCTGTCAGTCGCCTTAGTGACCCCCCCCCCCCCTCCCCCCCCCCGGGCCCTCCCGACCGGCCGGCTGGCCCCGTGCGCGCGCATCCACTGTATATCGATGCGTAGGGTGTGTCTGCTGGGTAGCAGCTGGGCCCGGCGTGCGCGGGGGCGCAAGAGTGGCGGTGCGCGCGGCGATCGGTCGGCGGGGTGGGCGCGGGTCTGTCCTCGGCAGCAGCAGCGGGGGGCGGAGGAGTGGCGAGCGCGGCAGCGCTAGGAAGTCTCTCTGCCAGCTACCAACCTGGACGCGCAGGAACTTCGTACTCCGGGATGGTAGCAACGCTAAAGTGGAGGATGCGTGCGCCGGGATGGGGTGGGATGGGATGGGGATGACTTGTGCCGGGATGGGGTGGGTGTCCGATTCGTTATTGGAGACGACGAGTTTCGACCATGCATCCAGGGCAATGTTATGCTGACGCGCTTCTTAATACATATGAGTCGGACCTGTACCTTGACCCTGCAGTTATACTTTTTGGTTACAGGGAGAGCGTCCAGAGAATGCACGCAAAGTACTGGGGAAGGAAAAAGCCTACATTTTTGGACCCTGCAGTCGCGCGCGCCGACCAGGACCAGCCGATCGGCGCCGCCGACGCCGCGACTGCGCATCATCAACTGTAAGAATTAGTACAGGTCGCGCAAAGGATGTCTTCACCTATGTACCACTACCCGTGTTCTATCTAAATATTCTCTGAACTACCAAGTACTGTAATCCTTTACAACATTCTGCGAATCTATCTATAGAATACTATATGTATATAGATATTAATTTGGTCGTCAATATAATACAGCGACCCAGCATAGGGGCGGTCAATTAATATAATATTAATTATAATAATACTGTCGTCAGCGATATGTTGCCTTTGAAATATATTTTAAATCAGAAATGTGGTCTTGAAATGAGTGCGTGGTCGCTAGTAGCGACTATCTCGTACGAAACAGCCGCCCGCGGTTGTCGTTTTTGGCTCGCAATAACTGCGTTGTTGTCAAATGATTTCGACATGTGGAGATATATTAGCGACCAACTACCGTCTCTCACCCGTGTACGGTAGGTTACGGTTGTATCCCTCCACTTCACGTGAGGCCGGCTTTTTCCAAGCAGGGACTCGATGTCATAGGTTTCTTTTGTTATGGTAGAGTCGTGTGAGGGCAAAGTAATCCGTACGAATCCTTACAACTGGTACGGCCGGCAGGCGGGGACGTGACGTCGTTCCGACTCCACTTGACGTGACGCTGTGATGACGATGCCATCTGCTAGATGCCATAATCCAGAGCATCCCAGCCCCATCATCCGACGAAAGGCTGGCAGGTAGAGCGGCCACTGGCCAGCCACCGCCGCTGCTGCCGCAAAACTCTGGACATCAACAGGCTCGTCGGCGGCCGTAGAATCTCACGGCGCCGGCTTTGTCCTGGGCCTGCTCGTACCGCCAGAGCGTCGTTGTGAAATATTTATTTCAACACTTCTCTTTTACCGGTACCGCCGCAGCGATGGCGCAGCTTCTGCGGGCGTGGCGGCGACTTGAGGGTGGCACTGGCGGCGCGGCGGCGCGCCGAATCGAGCTGCACATTACGCAGGACGTGGTGACGACGCCGCCGTGGGGGTGGTGCGACGCGCTGGTGAACCCCGCCAACCAGCGTCTGCAGGGCACGCAGGTATTCCTACCTGGCTGGTCTCGAGGGCGCCGGCGAGGGACGCGGGGGCGGCGGCGGGCTGGGGGAGGGGGAGGAGGGGGGAGGGGAGGGGAGGGGGTTGCAGAGGTTGCAGATTCAGAGAGGACCAGAGGGGTCATGGCGCTGCGTTTTTATTTCCGGGAGGGGGGGGGGGGGGGGGGGGGGAGTGGTGGGGCGAAGGGGC
This sequence comes from Tetraselmis striata, assembly GCA_006384855.1. Classification (NCBI taxonomy): domain Eukaryota; kingdom Viridiplantae; phylum Chlorophyta; class Chlorodendrophyceae; order Chlorodendrales; family Chlorodendraceae; genus Tetraselmis; species Tetraselmis striata. The sequence goes on from VCJN01002572.1 coordinate 51,075, forward strand.
GACCAGCTGGATGTCGAACTGGCGGATTGAGTAAATGACTAAATAAAACTTCCGGGGAGAGGGTACCTGCAGGCACGCTGTGGAGGGTGATACAAAGGTTGTGCCAGCGAAAAGCGGTGCAAATCGGGGCTCCGGAAGCATGCAAAGAAGGTTCCGGTTTGCCTTGATCAGGAAGGCATGCAGCTGGTGAGCCAGGGGGGGGGGGGGGGGGGGGGCAGTTGTCCCGGCAGGTAGGCCATGTACATGACTGGAACCAGGATTCCCTCATTTCCTGAGCTGATGCCCTGGCTCTGCCCCATCCGCCTGCAGTTCACCCCCTCGGAGGCCAACGCGCGGCTCGCGCCGGACACAGGCATCATCTACCCCGAGCAGAGCGTGGACGGCCGCGTGGACGAGCTCGGGGGCGCGGCGCTGCGGCGGGCCTGCGCCGCGCTGCCGGTGATTGGGGCGGGGGAGGCGCGCTGCGAGGTTGGCGCAGCGGTGTGGACGCGCGCAGAGGGTGCGTGAAGGGCGCGGGGGTGGGGGGGGGGGGGGGGGGGGGGGGCACAGCCTTTCGCTGCTCTCGCCCTCGGAATGCCTTGCGTGCTGCACTAACATGCTTTAGGACATGCAATGACCTAATCTAACTAGCTGCAGCTCCATGAAAGCTCTCTCGCTCTCTCTCTCATCTCCCCCTCTTTCATCTCTCTCTCTCTCTCTCTCACCCTCTCTTTATCATCTCCCTCCTCTCTCTCTCTCTCGCTCTCTTCCTGAGGATGTCCAATACGTAACGCGCCTCGTGGTACCTATGTGTGGATTTGTTCCCGTAGTATTCTCACCTACCCCTGGCCATTGCACGTGTATTCACTGGAACCATACAGTGGATGCTGAGTTGAGCTGGATGCTCCAAGCAAGAACGGCAACCCCAGTTGTTACAGGCATGCATGTGCGGTGTATATCTGCGCATCGGGGTCTTTCTCCAGTTTGCGCAGGTTTCGCGCTCGCTTCCCCTGTGTGCGTACACTTCTGGGTGGTGTTATTGCTGCTTGTATTTATTGCCGGTCAGTGAGTCTCCGCTGCCCTGCCCTTGCAGGCGCCCTGCGCGACTCCTTTGACCGCATCGTGCACACGGTGCCGCCGCTATGGGGCAGCGCCGAGGAGGCGGAGTGGCGCCGCCTGTTGGCCTCCTGCTACGCGAGCGCCTTCGCTCTGGCGTGGCGCAACTGCCCGGCTAGTACGGACATGCGAACGCTGCGGCTGGCGGTGCCGCTGCTGGGCGCTGGGGCGGCGGGAGCACCGCTGCAGAAAGCGGCGGCGGTCGCGGCGTCTGCTGCAATGGCTTTCGATGCGCCGCGGCCCGCGCTGCGAGGCGGAGCCCTGCCGCCTGCCAGCCTGGACGTCTGCTTTGCTGTGATTGATGACGAGCAGGCGGGCGTGCTGGAGGAGGCCATTGAAGCGGCGTGTGTGGCGGTACCCTGGGAGGCGTCTCCCGCAGACGTCCCCTCGCTTCCCTGACTTGAGGCAGCCTCCGCATGCCCCCTTCCCCCCCCCCCCCCCCCCCCTTCCTGGGGGGGAGGGGGGCGCTCGGATGGTTGCGCCCTGGCAGTCCCTTCAGGATCAGGCAGCTGTGGCGAGAGGGTTTGCTGGGCGAGCTCGTCCCAGTGGCAGCAGCACGCCCGCCCCGAAGGTCAACCGAAGCCTCAATGGAGGAGCGGGACACAAGAAGGCGTTACTATTCCTTTTGCCCAGGCAGCGTTCCATGGTAAGACGTATCTTCAAGGGCTCTCTGGGATGCTACATTACAGACGGGAAACCTGGACCACATTCTCCGGGATTCGGCCCAAGTCTCTCCCAGTCAATTCGGCTGACTTCAGCTGACACAAGTCCCGCCATAAAGCCTGAAACCTCTCGGGGCCGCTTCTTCGCGACCTTTGCCTGTTCCAGTTGCCGGGAGATGGAAGCAGCGAGTGCTGGACAGCCCCCTCACGTGCGGCCAAGGCAGTCCCTGGGACCTTGTAGGTCATAGAGGCACTCCACCTGCGCCAGTCAAGCGCCGGCAAGCAGGAGTGGCACTGACATGGTGATAGAGGACTTGCCGCTGCCTGAGTTGCTTTGGGAACACATATGTGTGTGTGTGTGTTATACATGTAACAGATTAACATAAGCTCTACCGTCTGCGCTGCAATAGCAAAAACAAATCTATGCTGAGAAAACAAACAATATCTGATTTATACTCATAGAAATGCGACTACGCCAACAAGTAATTATCTTCTGTGCAACTTATGCTAAACGCTCTTTGTCCTTACTGTGCCGTACTACAAGTACGAATACGAGTAACGATCAATCAGGGCTATGTGTTGCTTTACTACTCTACTTTCACGGAGCAGAAGGATGGAGCGCTTGGGTTGATTTTGTTATTTGCTGTGTAGTGCAGCATGGCCGACCGCTGTGGCCGCATGGCTGCACTGTTATCACTGATAAATCCCTCCGAAACCATCATCTCAGTTGTTCAGCAGGCCCCCGCGCGCTCTTCTATCGGCACCCGTACAGCATGCACGCGAGGACGTGCCCAGCAGCAATATAATCCTTACCGTATAATAAACGGATTAAGTTGTGCTCCGAAACCGGGAATCTTGACGGATCGACGAGCAAGCCACCCGGCGCGCTCGTCGACTCGTCGTCGCCAACGAACCGGCGCGTACCTGTGCTGGTCGCGTTGTTCGCCGTCGTCTTTTGAAACCCAGCAGAATACGACTAACGCAGTCGTCGTGCATACAGCAACAGCCGGACAACAAACGGCCGGGTAGCGACCCCACCGGGCCGCAGACATGGCGCAACCCTTGCGGCCGCGGCCTCTGCTGCCGACGACGCTGGGGCTGCTGCTCCTACTTCTCGCCGGCTGGCAGGCGCCCCGCCCGATCGCGGCAGCCCCCGACGGCCCCTCCTCGCGCGCCGACGACTACACGCACGAGGTGTACCTGGACATCGACATCGGCAACGAGCGCGCGGGCCGCATCGTGGTGGGGCTCTACGGCAACGTGGTGCCCAAGACGGTGGAGGTGACCCCACCGACGACCGCCGCCACAGCTCCGCACCCCCACTCGCACTCGCACTCGCACCGCCACCCCTCCCCACGCCCGCTCACGCGCTCCATGCCTGTGTCGGCCCGCGCGCAGAACTTCGTGGGGCTGGCCAGCGACAAGGGGGCGCTCACCTACAAGGGCTCCGCCTTCCACCGCGTCATCCAGTCAGCGCCCCCCCTCCCCCCCCGCACCGCACTCTTCGCGCGCGAGCGCTCGCGCCCTTTCCTATACTCTGTCTTGATCGTGGAATCCTGCTGGAGGGAGAGTGCAGGCGTGCCCCTGTTGGGGGCCATGGACACAAGGTATATACCTACATGTGCATAAGTACCCCTGCCTGTTGTGTCATTGGGCTTTTCGGCATTCTGCGGCGCCGTCAGGGGCTTCATGATCCAGGGCGGTGACTTTACGCGCGGCGACGGCACCGGCGGCACCTCCATCTGGAAGCGGCAGTTCAAGGGTGCGCAGCGCCCACATCCCCCACCCATCCGCCCCCCCATCCCCCCCCCCATCCGCCCCCTGTCCAACCCCCCACAGCCTGGCCCATCACCTGCCCAAGCCCCCCTTGCGACCCCCCTCCCCTTCCCGACACTCTGACACTGCACACCGCATGCCTGCCGCCAGACGAGAACTTCCAGCTGAAGCACTCCAAGCCTGGCCGCCTGTCAATGGCCAACGCCGGCCCGGACACCAACGGCAGCCAGTTCTTCATCACAGTGCGGCCGACGCCGCACCTCGACGGCAGGCACGTCGTGTTTGGCCAGGTCATTCAAGGTGTGGCCGGCGGGGATGAAGGGGCAGGAGAGGGGGGAGGTGTGGAAGGGCCGGGGAGGCGGAGGCGGGGGGGGCATGCATATAATTGCATGTTACCATGGTAACACTGCGCAATAACTGATGCTTTAGCTCCTTGCAAAGAGGGGACAAGCACATCTATTAAGGATCCATGACAATATACCACAAACACGTATCAATAGCATTGATTGGTTCACCATAAGTCCGCGGAGGCCATTGAATGGTGCGGGGTGTGTGCTGCAGGCATGGACCTGGTGCGCCGCATCGAGCGCGTCCGAACGGGCCGCAACGACCGGCCGCTCGATCCGGTGCGCATCGCCGCCTGCAGCGTGCAGGCCAAGTACGTCGACACGTGGCAGAGGAAGGCGTACGGCCGTGCGCTCAAGTTCCGCGGCCGCTAGGAGGGGCAACCCTCCCTTGCGCCACCGCCCGGCACCCCGCGCAAGATGAGCCAAAAGTCTCCTGGTTGATGCCAACACTTACTGGTCCCTCTGGACCCACGCTTTTGTTACACCTTCTTATGCATGGGCGCAGGCTGAAGTGAACACTCGGCCGGCTGTTTTCCAATGTCCGCCAAACAAAAATGATCATGCCGTGTTTCGTCTCCTCAGGGTTTCAGAGTCGGATCCTGAACCTGCCCTCCTCTCTCTCTGCCCCACATTTGGTGGATGGAACCTCCTACCGAGTGAGTGGGTGACGGCGGATGTCCCACACTGAGCCATCAGCTGAATGATGTTAGGGCCTATGCGAAAGCATGGCTGCTGAACCCTATGCATAGCTGGTGAATGACTTGGCTCCTGCCTATCATTCCCCAACTTATTACTGGACACATGCAGACAATACGACGATACCAAAATCAACCAAACAGGCACCACCTTTACCTTACCAGAACCCGCCTTCCTCTCCCCCCTCTGTCCCACATTTGGTGGATGGAACCTCCTACCGAGTGAGTGGGTGTCGGCGGATGCCCCACACTGAGCCATCAGCTATATGATGTTAGGACCTATACAAAAGCATGGCTGGTGAACCCGACTTGGCTCCTGCCTATCATTCCCCAACTTATTACTGGACACATGCAGACAATACGACGATACCAAAACCAACCAGCCAAACAACCACCACTTTGCCTTACCATGAACCCCCACTCCACTCCATCCCACATATGGAGGATGGAACCTCCTGCTAACTACCAAGCAGATCACGGCAGATGTCACTGCACCCCCACGCCAGGCAACCAGTTGCACGGGAAGGTGATGCAACTGGCATACCTCAAACATTGCACGCTGGACCAGCAACCGGGAGCATGATGCACCTGCGACGCTTGGCAACCTCCCAGTGCTGGGCCAGCACGCCCGATCGATTACAATATTGGCGCCTCGGCGGCCTGTCGGGACCATGTGTACTCGCGGCCCCAATGGGTGCCATGCCTAATAAGAGCATGTCAACTGTACGTTATGGGCATGCGGTGAATTTGCTACAATTGGTGGTATTGTTGCTACAATGGAGTACGCGTAATGCCTATAGGCTTACGACGGCGACAATGAGAGGAGCTGCGAGTCATACAACTCGCCACAAAATATCCACGGGGATAAACAACCCGAGTCGCTAGTACACGAGTGCGCTGCGTCCGTGATGGACCACTGTGAAACAACGCCTCCGAATATGACCCATACATAGATTGAAGTTCAATCCCTACTGGGACGGTCCGCATTCAGTTGTCGGGCATCTTGATTCTTGAGGCAGTAGCCCTCGCGCCAGGAAGGCGCGGTTTAAGAAAGATGGACCCCTCGCAGCTTGTCGACCTCGCATTTGTCGCTGGCCAGGCCGGCGAAGATCCATGCGTGTAGTAGATTGCAGAACTGCAGAGTGGCACAAGCATTGTGTATGTTGGCAGGTAGGCGGGGTGTGAGTATGGTTGCCGGCGGCAGCGCGGCGCTGTGGTATAGCGGTCATCGCGGGCGATATATCATCTCCCCGGTCTTGGCCTCTTGGAGACCACGTCGCTATAGCGCCAGCCAGCGCGACGCGATATGCGTGCATATCGATATTGTCGATCCCCGGATGCGCCTACTCGTCGTGCGCGACAGTTGTCACGCGAGTATGGGCTATCGTGCGGGTCCCTCTGCCGCCGGCAACTGTAGTTATTGTGCGGTGGTCGGCGAGTTCGCGTGTGGTGATACACGTCTGGCGTTGGGTGAACGACCACAACGATCAAGATCGTGCGCAGCCACTGGCAGCGCATGCAGCCTTGTTGAGAGGATGTGTGGCTAAGTGACGGCAGGGACGCTGATGCGCGGCCCAATATACAGTCGTCGTGCGTCGTCGTCGTCGTCGTCGATGCCTTTTTTTGTGCAAGGAGATGTTTCGGAGCAGTGAAAACGTGCGTGATGAGCCCCGCGGCTTCTCGTTCCCGCGCTTCTTGGTGTGCGCTGCTGGTTTCGGAGCCCGAAGCCGGACTGGTGCTGTAGCACTTCATATTATTATTAGTCGCTACATATTCGTCGCGTCCATGATTACATATTTTATTATGTAGGTAGCGCGCGCCGATGAAGCACTACTCACTAGATATACCTATCTCCGAGATACGCGCGCGCCGGTTGACCAGGATATATGTATCAGGCCAAAAACTTCTTTGCACGTCGAATCCGCGCTTGAGTCGTCACCTTCTTGCCATGTCGCTTTTGGCCATGGGGCATTGCACGCAGGTGTATCCTGGCAAGCCCCCCCTACGGCTAAGAGAAACTCAGTGCGCATGCTGTGTTTCGCCGATGCAATAAACGCGTGGCAGATGGATTGTGCCACGCGGATTATTGCAAGGTACAAAACGGGCGCCCCGTAAGGTTGAGAGTGGTGAGAGCGCGTTACCAGGATGATACGCTATATCACATATATAAAATTGGTTTTCAATCCCACAGGCGCTCGCTTGTACCACCCGCACGGTCGGCGAGGCACGGGCTCGCATGGTCGACGATGCCTCCGAAATCTTTTGTGCAATGCTGCGGCGAATAGGGTGTGGGACATGGCGATACAACCCAACGAGTCAGATACTCCAATGTTGCGACTAGCTTATCACGCTGTGGAGCCCCACACAAGAAGAGGTCCTCTTACCTACGAGCATGAAAAAGTGACGTGCATGTGTAATAACTTTTTCATGTACGTTTGTGTAACCAATTTCATTTACTTCTCTGCGCACGTCAAATTGAAGGGTACAGGGACACGCGCGTTTCTGCGCAATATGTTGGAAATAATGCAAACTTTCTGGAACCTAGACCGACGATGAGATGTTTGCCGCCTGTGAATGCTAGTTCTCCGCATTTTGCAGCAGCATTTTGTGTAACAATCGAGGCGACATTCGTCTCAAAAGAACAACTACTCTTGCCACATGATTGGCAGCATTATACGGTACATGTACCCGTAGTCTCGGGTATAGATCGTACTAGTACTCGTAGTGCACATGGTGCTAGTACTAAGTCGTGGTATCTCGTACTCGTATAAGTGTCACACTACCCCCCCCCCCCCCCCCCCCCCCCCCCCCGAGGCATTGATTCTCGACAACAGTGGGGATCGAAACGGCGACCTCTATCCTAGGTCCCTCGATCGAAACTCGTGATCCGAAACCAGTGTAGCAATCGAGGTGACATTCGTCTCAAAAGAACAATTACTGTTGCCAAATAATTTGCAGCATTACATGATACATACACCCGTAGTCGCAGGTACACATCGTTCTATCACATATAGTACTGGTACAAACTCGTAATATCTCTTACTCGTACAGTTGTCACATTTGAGCAGCCATTGGCAACTAACTACGCATTCCGCATGCAACCTCATACAATCACATGCTAGCTGACCTCGTACCTGCCCCAGCAAAATCACGTGCCGAGCAGCACGCTGAGCGTGGCATTGCGTTGACATCGGCGACCTTGGAAGAAATTAGTAATACACGCTTGTCCATGTCAAAATATGGGCGTGCCTTGCGCTCGGACCAACCGCATCCATGTTTTTTCTTGTAGACCCGGATGCACTGATAGTCCCACAATACTGGTGTGCGCAGCGTCCCTACCAACCCGCCACGTGCGGCTCTCGGCGCGAGCCGGGGATTGTAGGAGGGGGCGTGAAGCACGGAGAGTGGATGATTACAGAGAAGTGACCAGGCCCGCTTGGGCGCCGCACACATCTAGGCAGGCGTTGCGGTGCCTAGTGCGCACGTTCTGCTATTGGGCATCACAAATGAGCATATATGCTGAAGTACTAAGGCATACCCTAGCTACATAATACATATCCAGTATGTACCAACACCGATGTCAACAAATACAACTGCCCAGCGCACGCCTTGCACACGCTGCATTGATCATTTACTACCACATCAGCATGAGCAGTAGCGCCCTCCATCACGGCGGGCTCCTCGCAGTATGCCTGCAATAGTGTCATCATGATTGTTGAGCGTGCGTATCGACTAGAAGCAATCATATCAACAACATGGAACCGCCCACAAAAAGAGTGCAAAGACTTTTTTGGCATAGTGTGTATGTAAACATACTAACAATATACATGCGCGGCGACTACCATACGATATTGGCTGTATAGTAGATATTAACAAATTGATCATATCCTATGAACTAAGGTGGATAAGTGACCTTGTCACAATGTATGCGCGACGACTACCGTACGATATTGGCTGTATATTAGATATTAACAGATTGATCATATACCATAGACTAAGGTGGATAAGTGACCTTGTCACCTGGTGAAGTATTGCGCCCCAGGACAGCAATGACAATATTTAGTATATACTTGCAGTACGAGCAGAGGATCGCAGTTCCACACCGTTGTCGTGCGCAGGACCAGCACACTGCTACCAGTTATTGCGGCCAGCCAAAGGACCAGGCATATCGGGTAGCACGATGCACACCGCCTAGCGCTACACCCTCTGGTGCGTGCATCCTACTGCGGGAAATGTACGCATTATTCGGTTGCCCTGGCGCTCAGAGGGCCGCACGCTACGCACGTTGATTAGTGGACCCTATGCGGGTTCGTGCAGCCAGGCCGTATGACAGGTGGCATGAGTCACCCCGGAACAAAGCTGCAAGAAATTTCATATTTCAAACATTCAGTTGTGCCAGGGACAACGTGACAACCGGCCTGATAGCAAGCTGACAGCGAGGGCCTGTCTGTCTGTGGGTTTTCTCTCGCAACTCCCCCATGTCAGCCACCTGCTTACCAGCCAGCCAGCCCTGCCAATGGGGATCGTGCCAGCATGCGGGATGCGCGAACTGGTTGGTGGTCTCAGGCGGCAGTGTTCAGTTGAATACCATTCCGCACATCCGGCTTATTACATAGCCGATTGGCCTTCAGAGGGCCGCACACTACGCGCTTTAATTAATGAACCCCATGCGGGTTCGTGCCGCCGGGCCGTACGACAGCTGGCCTAGGAAACCCGGGAACAAAGCTGCAACAAACTTCAAATCTCAAAAAACAGGGCCGAACTGCAGCTGTACGGTCGAGCACAGAGCCGCAGGCCGCCCAGGATAGATACCGCAATGTGTCAGTGCTTTCTCAGCACTCCCATCACTCTCATGCGGCATCGGATTTGCCACCATGCTAGCCTCAGTACCGCTGCGCACCGCCGCTCGGGCCGCCGGCTCCTTGAATCAACTTGGCCCGCGTTGGGAAAACTCTTGTCGGAGAGGTGGGGCGGGATCGCGACTTCAGCCATGCACAGGGCGGACGATGGCGCGCGCCGGTGGGTTTTGCGCTCAGAAGGGCGCCTTGGTGGGGGAGCCGGCCCGCCGGTCGATGGCGCCGCGCAGGTTGAGGCCCCCGCACGCGTTTATCTCCGCTTTATTCGCCTCGTCCTGCGAGAGGTTCCACAGCGCGCCTGCGTGCGGAAGAGGGCGGCCGGGAGGGCACAGCGGCTGAGCTGACCCGATGTCGGCACCAGGGGCGGCGGCTCAAGGCGAGATTGACAGCGCCAGTGATGCAGGGCAACTCTTTATGGGGGTAAGGTGTTGGGGGGCGGGGGGGGGGGGGGGGGGGGGGGGGGGGGGGAGGCTGCATGCGCATGCGATCGAACCCTCTCGTCATCGTACCTGATCGTCAAAGAGCCGCACGCTACGCACTTAATTAGTGGACCTTATGCGGGTGGGTGCCGCTGGGCCGCAAGACAGCTCATGTCTAGCATCAAAGACCAAGCGGGGGTAGAGTTCTAAGAAGTTTCTAATTTTGATTTCAATGTCATCATCGTCAGCGCCGCCCGCCATTGGAACACTCCGGCTACGTACGGGTCCAAGTGAGTTTTGGGTCTGACAGTGAGACGTCTTTCATGCCGATCTGATTTTGGTCCGAGCCTACTCCAGATTTGACGTCAGCTCTGCCACAACCGCCAACTCAGCCAACCAGCCGAGCCACAGAAACGGTGGCAGGAGCGGAGAGCATCCGGGAGACATGCGTTGCCGTGGCGCATTCGCGGCCCCCAACCTCGGGCATCTGATTAGTTCCCGCGGATACGAGTACTCCACTGCCAAAGGGCGCCGCTACCCGCCCCTGGGTTACTTTATATCCCCCTCCAGAATGACACGTACACATATACACATTCTATAGGTGACACTTTGGCAAACGTACCGCCACGTACCACAACGTACAGATCCCCCGCCTCGAGAGTCTGGACATGCTTTGACACCCGTTCGTAATTCGTCGTGGTGAGTCCTCGACACTGGTCCGCAGTTGTCATCACGTGCCAAATTTGATATCGAAACATGCGGTCCGCTCATACGAGGTTCGAGTACGACACGTAAACTCTAACCAAAACCATCACACATATCAACTGTCCCTGTAGTGCTGCTGGTTGGAATGCATAACAATATGCCTATGACTACCGTATTGCAGTATCATGTACCCTATTTATCCGGGCCCGCTCTTATATATTGATTTATCTATACACCACTGGATTTGTACTCGTATGGGACCGGGGGGGGGGGGGGGGAGGGGGCTCCGCCGGCCCATGCGCGCCACTTTAGTATGCAGGCAGAGCACGAAGCAAACACGGCGGCCGGCAGGTGTACAAGTGCGGTTACTTGGGGTCATGCGTTGGCAGCGCCGCATAGGCGGGTGATCATGAGTGGGGAGGGGGGGGGGGGGGGGGAGCACACCCGCTGCCGCCTCGCGCGCGGCCGGCGCCCCGTGGCGCAGCAGCTGCACGAGCGGCTTGACGGCGCCCTCCTGCCCGATCAGCCGCTTGTACGCGTCCACGAGCGACAGGTTCCACAGCGCCTTGGCGGCCGCCTGGCTTGCGCCGGGGCAGTCCATGCTGACCAGCCGGACCAGCGGCCGGATGCCGCCGGCCTTCACAATGGCGGACTTGACCCTGGGCGAGGACAGGCGGAGCAACGCGGCGGGGGTCAGCAGGGCAGCGGGCTGGACGGCAGCCGTGGCGGGCACAAACTCTTTGCGGCGAGGAAATGCGGTTGGAAATTGCACCGGAGTCATACGGCTGAAGTACGAGGAATAAATTCTACGGGGGGCGATGCCCGGCAATAAGACCGCTACCCTTGTTCGCTTGGTTGAGCGGTCGTCTCGTATGCGAGAGGTCCCAGGATCGAATCCTGGCCAATGTGTTTACCCGGTTGATGCATTAGCCCATCGGGGTTCGAATGAGGCAATGGTCCAAGGGCTGTGCCAGACCTAAGACTTCAGTTGGCGCAAGAGGTCGAGTGCTGGGGCGGCTTCGGCTGATGTCCCGGGGCGAACTTTACTTTACTTTCAAGACCACTACTGCGAACAAGCACCCGCCCTGCCCGCCAGATGTGGACGGAACTACGGCGGTGCTACGGTCGCCCGACGCACCTATAGGAACCCTTATATGATAAAGCCTCACATTGGGCTGGCATGCACCCTACTGTGAGAACATTCGCCGATATAGTTCCGCTGTAGTGTTGTCTACATTTGCCCTCTGGCAGGCATTTGGCGGGTTCGCGTTCGCCGTGCTCTCAGTACCACGGCGCGGCAGCACCCTCACCAGAACCGGCAATACATGCCACACACACGGACACACACGCACATTTATGATAGAATCTTTATAAAGTATTATTATAAAATATCATACACATGGTCGTCATGCTGCTCCCACCTCGGCACGCCGGTCTCGCAGTATGGCATGCTTGCCGTACTTACCAGTGGGCACCCACTGCTCGTCCCATGTATTGTGCCTGAACACCACAGGTCTCCGTGTCTCGGGCTTCTCATGCACATAGAACGTAGGCGGAAATTTATAAGAAACGGCGGTGCCAGGCCGTGTGTAAATTTGCCGCCCGTCTAGCGGTTTTTTCCTACTTGTACTGTAATCTCTTAGTACTCTTACCATAATGTATATTACATGCCGTTTATATCGGTACGGCACCGCAAGATAGCGTAATGCTGTGCGATAATAGTAATAGCGCAGATAGGATATGGATTCATGGTACGGCCGTACCAGGTACATGCAAACAACGCGTAGGAATCGTCAGTGATCTCTATCTAATGTGAACCAACACACGTAACAGCTTTTCCTGAATTACTGCGCAGTACTGAGTGGAATAATGTACTTAGTGCTTTCCGAAATCAATTTGCAATCCGACCAAGATGTATCTGTTAGTTTTGTTTCAAATACAAGTCAAAGTCTAAAGACAGTGTGTTATCTATATTCCATTCTATTGTATTTGCCGCACTTGCATCCTAATAATATACTGGTGTGTTGTATATATATATATATGTGTGCGTGTTTACGGGAGCCAATGCATCTGTACCAACCCGCACCATAAGCCTCAGATTGGCGTAGCCGACGGGGCATTTGATAAATGGTTCCGCTACAACTTCATGCATATTTGACAGGTGAGTAGGATCTCGCTCGCACTGCTTTTGTTGCCGCGCGTGTCGGCACACCCATAGCCTGTAGGATACCAGCGAGGCTGCATGCAAGCCCAATTGGCAGAGGCGAACAGTGCTCTCACAGGCGTGCCGGCACCCGGGTACAAACAGTATCATCCCACTGACACCGGACGCAGGTATCATGCTGCTTAGGGCTCGTTCCGCATCTTAAATGCGGTACATTCGCTCTGCGGGGCCCCCAAAAACGGTGACCTGTTTTGCGCCGGAATCTTCGCGCTGTATTTGTGGTATATTCTGGACATTTTTCCGTCTTAAAGGAGGCGTTTTCCGGCGTCACACCGCATAACGGCACCAAGCGGACAAAACTATTGAAATTTAAAAAATTAAAAATGAAAAACGGCCCTTTAACAAACCTTTTCAAGGGGTGTTTTAATAGCACAATGCACCTGCTATTGTGCATTGTGCTATTAAATGCAGAATAGCAAACCTATTAATTTTTGGGTTCAATACGTTAATTGTTCCTCCTTGCGGGGGGGGGGGGGGGGGGGGGGTCACAGATGGTGTGTATCCGCCGACCGTTTGTTTTTGTATCAGGTAAGCAAGCACGGAGCGTCTGCCGCTGTAAACCAATCATATGAGCAATCAGATTAGCACTGGACATTCAGATTAGGTCTAAACTTTGGTGAAGAACCGGCAGCCCCAAGGTTTGGCAGACTCGTGTAAGAAAAAAAGCGGAGCGCCCCCCCCCCCCCCCCACCCCCCTCCCCTGCTCCTCCCCCCCCCCCCCCACCCACACCCCCCTCCCCCTGGCGCCGCATGCCTGTGCTCGCCTCCGGCATGTGGGCCGCGCCATGCGCCCGCATGGCCAGACCGCGGGCTGGGCCCCGCACCGGGAGTTGATGCTGAGGTTGACGAGCGCGCCCGCCGCGGCCTCGCGCCCGTTGGCGCTCCCGGTGCTGAGCACGCCCAGGAGCGGCGCGATGCCGCCGCTCTCGCAGATGAGCACGCGCGTCATGTCGTCGAAGGCCAGCTCCAGCAGCGCGCCGGCGGCCGCGTCCTTGCAGGCCTGGGTGCCGCACACCAGAAGGCGCACCTGCCGGGCAAAGGAATGGGGGAGGAGGGGCAGGAGGGGCGGAAGGGGGGGGGGGGGCAGGGTATGGCATCAATTTAAAATTGATTACAACGTGCCAGTCTGCCGCTCTCTGCTGCCCAGAAAGAGTTGATCGGAGGGCATGCCGTCCCTAACCACGATGGGAAACACATAGTGTAGTCACAGCTAAAGCTACGGCCGGCCTCTGGTGTTTCCAGGCCCCGCCTCCTTCCGTCGGTATGGCATCAGCCTCAGCGCACCGCAGGCAAGGGGGGGGGGGGGGGGGGGGGGGGAAGGGATGGTGGGGGTCGCACCAGGGGCGCCACTGCGCCGCTTTCGGACAGGCGGCTGCGGTTGCGCTCCTCGACCGCCATGTTCCAGATGGCTGATGGGTGAGGAGGGAGAGGGAGAGGGGAGAGGGGGGGGGGGGGGGGGGCATTGGAAGAGAGGGTTTTGGTTAAGGGGGAGTCATCAGGACGGAGGCACGAGCAGCAGGCGCCCCGACCTCACGGCGCGGAGCAAGGCATCCGCATGCACGGACTCCCCCGGGGGAAGGGGGGGGGGGGGGGGGTTCGCACCCTTGGCGGCCGCCTCCTGCGCCTCCGGGATGGCGCTGTCGGTGAGCAGCCTCACAAGGTAGGGGATCGCGCCCTCGCGGACGAGCAGCTCGCGCGTGGCATCCTGTTCTCACCAACGGGGGGCGCGCGCCAGCAGGCAAGCACGGAACTCAGTCACCCCAGGGAATGGGGGGGGGGGGGGGTTAAGGCGGTGCAACTATACCTGCGACTGATTATCATTATCCCAAATTCGCACATCTAGGGTTAAATCTGCCCGGTTAGTAAGTACGCCGCAAATCACCCGACATGCGGCGGCTTGGGCGACAAACTCCAGCTGTCGGTGAGTCCGAGTAGAAAGTGGCTCAACACACCCCGAAACCACTGTTGGAAGCGCGTGTCCGGAGTGTCCACTCGGAGCCCAGTCAGTGGCCAGTTAATGAATTGAAACATGATAACTTGGTTAGTAACCGGTTATTGCCCTGTTGCTACCCCCCCCCTTTCGAAATAGTGGCGACACCACCGGTATTGGTGCCACGGGCCAAGGCGCCACGAGAGTAGACGAGACCACCGGTATCGCGGATCTACAGCGAATCCTCTCATCCGGGTGCCGGCGCGCCTACAACAACCCGTTACATTGTAAGCCCCAAATCGAGCGCTCACACGCAATCCATTAAACCATGTGCTACAGTTCTGATATGGTTTCGTCAACATGTGACTTCTGGCAGGCAGGGCGGCCGGCTCTTATTCACACGGTCTTTATCACTGGGCGCCGGCACCCGTAGGTTGCATCCACCCCCACTTGGCGGCGGGTGTGGGCCACCTGGACAGCCAGGCTCCACATGATCTTGGCCGCCGACTCGAGGGCCGCGGGCGGCGCGTCCGCGCCCAGCGCCTCGAGCACGCCGCGCACCCCGTCGGCCTCCAGCAGCGCCTGCCGCCCGCGCTCGCCCGTCGACGAGATGACCCACAGCGCCCCGAGGGCGGCGACCTGGATGGCGACCTGCGGGCGGCGGAGGAGGGCCACGAGCCTGGGCACCGCGCCTGAGCGGCACAGCGGGAAGGAGGAAAGGGGTGTCAGCCGGCAGCCATGCGTCGGCTCGGGGCGGTGATGGGATGCGCCGCCATGCCGATTGCCAATTGCCAATTGCCGATTGTCGACCCGGCGGGGCCTTTGACCCCTGGTCCTGTCATCCATGGATATAAAGCGACACAAGTGCGCGGCAGAGGGAGGGAGGGGAAAGATGATCTGCGCGCTATTGACGACATCGACTGCCTCGTCTAAAGCCACTTGGTCATCCGCAAAGAGGCGACCTGACTATCTTATTCAGGGAAGAAAGCCCATGAGCGCCGCCGCATTGATGGAGGTCCTGCCATGGGAGAAGGGGGGGGGGGGGGGGGAGGGCACCAGCAAGCAGCACCGCTTCGTGCATACTGGCGCTCTCCGACAGGATGCTGATGGCGCCGGCAGCTGCCTCCGCCTCCGCGTCCGACGTGGAGTTGAGGAGAGCCGCCAGCGCCGGGATGCCGCTCGCCTGCGGGACCCCGTGCAGGCGAGCACTCATGGGCATGCGCAGCAGCGGCAACGCCGGCAGTGGCGCCGTCCCACGCAAAGGGAGCGGTGGAGAGGCGCTGAGGTCGCAGAGCTTGACCCGCTTGACATGTGCCACGTGGATCTGCCGGGGAGCTGACTGGTATCTATTGAGGACACCGACTGCGAAGGCAATGTCCGGTCTGGTGCACATGGGGAGGAAGTTCAATGAGCCAAGGTCGCAAAGCGTACCCGCTTGATCCGCATCCGGACTTTGCTGTTCTGCGCGAGGTTCCATATCGCCTTGGCCGCCGCCTCGCAGGTGCCGCCGCCGCAGCCGGCGCCCTCCGGGATGACCAGCAGCTGCAGGAGCGCCTCCACGCCGCCCGCGTCCGCGATGGTGCTCTTGTTGCCGTCGTCGCACACCAGGTTGCACAGCGCACCTGGCGCACGGACGGCAATGGGGTGGCCGGCTGAGAGGGAGTCCCACGCATCGCACGTGCGCGCGTGAGGACCTGCGCTCTCCGCCTTCCTATTGCTAGAAACCTCCGCTTTAGTTCTGCGACAATTTTGTCGTCAATTGGCCTCTGGCAAGCAGGGCAGGTTTTTATCCACAGCGTTCTTATGACCGCGTCAGCACCCGTATACCTGTGATGATTATTCCTACTCTTATCAGTACACTCCACTACGACATTGCCGGTGTTGCTGCATGGTGTCCAGGCCACTGCTATATAGTCTGGCATAGTATGACACCGGGTGGCTCAGAACCTGCCACCGCCTCCTTCATCGCCAGCCTCTCGGTCGTGACCAGCAGGTGGACCAGCATCGGCAGCGCGCCCAGGTCGGCGATGGTGCGCCGGTTTGTCTCCAGCAGCGCCAGCTCCAGCAGCGCGCCTGGTCAACGCCACCGCGGCCGCGTCAGAGCCCTCCCGGTCCACTTACTGACCAGCTGGAAGGTGCGTTGCGGGAAAGGGGGGGGGAGTGGGAGGGGCATGTGTGTTGTGGGGTGAAGAGGGGTAGGGCCGCGTAGCACCTGCGGCCGACTCCTGCGCGGTGTGAGTGCTCGAGCCCAGAAGGGACACCAGCGGCACGAGGCCGCCTGCCGCCGCGATGGCCAGCTTATTCTGCGGCGCCACTGCAAGGTTCCAGAGCGCCTGGACAGCGCGGCGCGCCGCAGGCACAGTCATGCCGAAAGTTGTGTTGGGGCGGCGCTCAGGACACACAGCCTGGGGGCGGGGGGGGGGGGGGGGGGGGGGGCGAAAACTGCGGTCGCACACCTTGGTGGCGGCCTCCCGCCCGCGCGCGGTGTTGGCGCTGCGGCTGTCGAGCATCGCCACGAGCGGCGGGATGCACCCGGCGTTGGCGATGGTGAGCTTGTTCTCGTTGCTGACCGACAGGCTCCACAGGGACTGCGCGGCGGCCTCCTTGGCGCGCGGGGAGCCGGCGGAGAGCAGGCGCACGAGGGGCGGGATGCCGCCGGCCCAGGCGATGGCGGCGCGGTTGCGCTCGCAGACGGCCAGGCCGAGCACGGCGCCGACGGCCGCCTCGCGAACGGGCGCCGAGGCGCTGTCGAGCATGTGCACCAGCGGCAGCACGCCGCCCGCCGACACCACCGCCTCCTGCGACGTTTCGTCGACCACGAGCAGCGTGGACAGCGCGCTGGCGGTCGCTTCCATCAGGCCCTCGGAGCGCGCCAGTCGGAGCTTCTCCACAAGCAGAGGCACACCGCCTGGGGCGCAGCGCACCGCGCGGCATGGCGCTGAGCTCAGTGGCTGCCGTCAAAACTCAGCCGCACATTGGCTTCCCGTTCCGACACGCTGACGGTGGCATTTCGATGTTTCGACAATAGGCAGTGCCGGCGTTTACGATATAGCGCGACCGAAACGTTTGGGGATAAGGGAAGCCGGAAAACAGTGGGGGTGGCGGCCGGAAAACACTATCGGGACACAGACCCGCCGATCCGACATTTCCGATACAGTCCTACCAAGGTTCTCAGGCACAACTCCGCGAGTTCGGTTGATGCAGGTCCGTTATGCTGCTTATCCACCCTCAACAGGCGGTAATTATACGTTTCAATAACGACAGGCACCGGTCGTGCTACCCGTAGGTCAGGTAGCAACCGAGACGCGTCGTCAGACAGGCCGAAAAAGATTCCGGGGCAACCCTGCCGAGAGTTCTATACACTTCTGGCGAGGGTGGGCACAGTGAGATTGCGGTCGGCAGGTGGTGCCCAGGGGCAGTGGCACGGGGGCTGCGTTCCGTTAAGCGACCGCGGGCGGGCTCACCTCCCCGGATGACGGAGCCGGCAGCCTCGTCGGAACGGGCGAGGCAGGTGAGCGCGCGGATGGCGGCCTCGCACGCAATCTCCGACGGCGGCACCGCGAGGCGGTTGGGGCTCAGCAGCTGCAGCAGCTGCAGCAGGCCGCCGCTCCACATGATCGGCTCGATGTTCTCGTCTTCCTCTGCCAGCCGCCACAGCGCCTTGGCGGCCGCCTCCAGCTGCCACACGCCCACCCCCAGTCCACAATCAGTCCGACGTCATGCTGCGACCCTAGCGCTTCCTACCTCAGCCCTCCCTCGGCACGGCATCCGCATGCCTTTAAAAGCGACGATCGAATAAATCACATCATTCTCATCTGTTATTTCATCTTAACAAATAAGATATATGTACCTTGCTCGATATAAAACCATCTAAACAGCTCCATTTACGATTTCTCTCTATCTATAATCGCTATATATAAATATAGCAAAACGAAGAGTGACTACTTTATTGCGATAATGGGTACTACTGCTAATATTCTGACACGCCCAAGCCCCCCCGCGCAATCAGCGTCGCCGCTACGCTGGCCAGAGCCGGAGAAAACGTGAGCGGTGAGTCTCCACCTGCGGCGCCTCTCCGCTGCCCAGCATCTGGACCAGGGGCGCAACCGCGCCCTCCGCCGCGATGCGCGCTTTGTAGGGCTGGAACAGCGCCAGGTTGCTCAGCGCACCTGGCAGGCGCACACCACAGGGAAGCGGGGTCGACACGCCAGGCGCGGCATCGTGAGGCGCTCGCAGCCTCCGTGACGAATGGCCAAACACATCTAACTATCATCTCTGAGCAGTGCCTGCTGGAATAGTGGAGGTGATGGTTGAGGGAAAGGTCGCGGTGGGGAGGTGGCGGTGTGTGTGTGTGGTTGGTTGAGGGGAGGATGACGGTGGAAGGGCTACTCACCGGCCGCAGCTTCTCTGGCCCCCGCGCCGGAACTGTCCAGCAGCGACACCAGCGCGGATATGCCGCCCGACTGGACGATGGCTGTCTTGCTGTCGTCATTGACAGCCAGGTTCCACAGCACTGCGTGGGGGGGCGAGAGGAGGTCGCCCAGAGAGGGAGGAACGGAGGAGGGGGGGGGGGGGGGGGGGGAGGTGTCAGACCAGTAGTTCGCGGCAACGTCAGCCCACCACATGATGGGAATATCTTGATAGAAGATTGGTATGTTGATTGATGGGTTAATGATTGATAGCATGCCCTGGTTGGGCTAGATCAGGCATTGGACACCACTGATGCGGTAAGGATCCGCCGGTGGTAGGGGGGCATGACGTCCCCGGGTGCCAACGCACCGACAAAAAATCCATTTATAAGACAGCGCCTGCCGTTTGCCCTCCGCAAAGCAAACGAACATGTCCCAAACGTGTTGCAAACTTAAGACAGTGCCATCAGGAACCCTAAAAAAGTATCTTATTACCAGTTTATCATAGGCGCGTTGGCCCCTGTTGGGTGAAACTTGGAGACACTTCCCCAGAGGCGCAGAATAAGGCGCAAACACCAGAGTTTGTAGGGGCAGAGGCGGCTGGGGGGCGGTTGGTTGTGCGAGTGCGGTACCAGCGGCGTGGTGCAGCACGGGGGAGTATGGCGCGCGAGGGGGGCTCACCTTTAGCGGCCGCCTCGCGCGAGCCCTCGCCGCCGGTGCGGATCATGTCCAGCAGGGCGGGGATGCCGCCGGCGGAGCAGATGAACACGCGGTTGTCGCCATTGACCGCCAAGTTGCAGATGCAGCCTGGCATGACATCGAATCAGGGTGGCCACGAGGGCGGGTACAGGGCGTGTCAGTGTGGTAGGCGGACATCTCTACCTCTGGGATGGAGAGAGACGACACCCTGCCGATTGCGGTTCCGGAATCGGGGGTCTACTACGACGCGAGGCAGTGGAGGGGGGGGGGGGGGGGGGGGGGGCTTGCCTGCGGCTGTCTCCATTGCCATCTCATTGCCTGACTCCAGCAGGTGCAGCAAGGGCCCAATGCCGCCGGTGCTGGCGATGAGCACCTTGTTGTTGTCATCGAACGCGAGCTCGAGCAGCGCGCCCGCGGCAGCCTCCTTGCCGGAGGGGCTGCCGGTTGCGCAGCAGGCCGACGAGCGGGCTGATGCCTCCCGCTCGCGCAATGAGGGCCTTGTTGGTGTCGTTCACGGCGAGATTCCAGAGTGCCTGCGGAGCGCCATGGCCGGCCAGATCGGCAGGGGACGGCGGCCCACGGTCAGCGTGCAGACGTGAGGAAGCGCGTGTACAAGTGCAGGCACCGGGACAACAACACTGCAAATAAATCCCCGCCCTGTATGTCAAAAGTCACACATAGACAAAACTATGGCATACTCACGGGTGTAGCAAATGCTTCTATAGCTTGCATGATTATGGTGGCACATACCATGGGTTCTTGTAGATGCGCCCGCACTGACAAAGATATGCGGCAGGGAATAGATAGACACAGACACAGACAAAGACACACACAGATAGTATATGCCATATATATGTCTATCTATCATATGTCATATACATATGTAACAAATTTCAAATTTTACATATTATATATATATATATATCATATGTCATGTATATATAAAAAATATATACAAGATGGCAAGCAGATAATGTAGATGTATATTACATTATCTGCTTGTCCATCCTTTTATAGCAGTCTGGGACCTTCTGCGAGTCACCTTCGCAGCGGCCTCCTGGCTGAGGGCGGGCGTAGCAGCGCTGGCGTCCTTCAGCAGCGCCACCAGCGGCGGGATGCCCCCAGCCTGCGCGATGGCGGCCTTGTTGTCGTTGTTGACGCCAAGGTACCACAGCGCGCAGGCCGCAACCTCCTTGGCCGGCTGGCTGCCGTTGCGCAGCAGCGCGACGAGCGGGTAGATGCCGCCGCACAGAGCGATGGCGACGCGGTTGAGGTGGTTCACGGCAAGCTCCAGCAGGGCGCGCGCCGCGCTCTCCTTCGCGGTCTCCCCGCCGGAATGCAGCAGCGCCACCAGCGCCTCCACGCCCTGCTCGGCGATAGCACACAAGGGTGAGCATCGCGGCCATGGCCATTGTCAATGCGCACAAGCCACATTAACAGGCATTATCATTCAGCAGCCATCTAGAGAGGAGAGAGAGGGGGGGGGGGGGGGGGGGGGGGGGAGACCTTACATTGAGCTGAAGGGCATCTAAAGGGCATCAAGGCATCATCAGGCCGTGAATCGTGCCAGGGATGGCTGGCGGGCCGGTGGGCGGGCCGCACCTGCTCCCTTGCAATGGCGATCTTGTTGTCGGGCGCAATGGCGAGCACCGCGAGCGCCGCGGCCGCGGCCTCGCGCGCGCTCTCTTCGTGGCCGCACTGCAGCAGGCGCACCAGCAGGCCCAGCCCGCCGCGTCCCGCGATGGCGGCGCGCATCTCGTCGGTGTCGGCCAGGGTGGCGAGCACCCGCGCCGCGCTCTCCTGCGCCGCCTCGCTGCCTCGTGACAGGATGCCCAGCAGCGGCGCCACGGGCGCCATGTCCAGCTCGGGGCCAGGGTCTCTGTTGGCCGTGCCGCCCTCCTCCGGTTCAACCTGAGCGGCAGCCGGCGCCAGGGCGACCTCTGGCTCGGGGGCAGGTGCCACCAGCAGGTGGTCCAGCCCCGCGGCGGCAGCCCAGTCGTGGATGGCGGCCTTGAGCGAGTGGTTGGGCACCATCGTTGCGCTCGTGAGGCGCATGCCCGTCTTGGGGCAGCTCAGGGCGCCCGCCGCAAACCAGCGCTGGATGTTGCCGCGGTCGTAGCTCTGACCCGTTGCCAGCACCACTGGGTCGCGCATGAGCTCTAGACTGATGGGGCAGCGGAACTCCGGGGGCACGTCCAGCTCCTCCTCTGCCGGAGCGGCAGGCGCCCCCACCACCGGAGCAGAAGCGGGGGCAGGAGCCGCAACGGGGGCCGGGGTCGCCACCACCACCGCAGGGCCAGGAGGAGCAGGGGCAGGGGCGGGCATTGAGCCTGCCGCTGCCCCGGCACCCAGCTGGCCTGGCTCCATCTCCAGCTCTGCCTGCACCGCCTGCAGCAGCGACCTGCAGGAGGGGGTGGAGAGGGGGGGGGGGGGGCGCGCAGCATAGGTCTTGTTTATATGTATGTATATGTACGTATTTTTATATGTACATTTATATATACGTTTATGTATATGTATACATATGCATGCAGTTCAGTTTGTATGTATGCATGTATACGGGTGCCAGCGTGGTAGTAGGGACACTGTGAACAAATAACATGCCCTACCTGCCAGAACTCAAATGTGGACGAAACCATAGCGCATGTTGTCACAGCTTGCATGCAGGGCCAATTAAAGGCATTGTTTACGACTAGTTTTCAATCGCTTAGCTGTTTACCCAACTGGGAAGCCATGATGCCCTTCAACCACCAACAGCTACATGTAAAGTCTTTCTCTCCCCCCCCCCCCCCCTACGGATACTTACAGGTCTGTCATGTTTATGTGTGGGTGTGTGAGCGTGCATGTTGAACAGCGACGAGAATGCAGGGTGGGCCGACAGGGAGCGGGGGGGAGAAGGCGGCCGCACCGAGTGTCGGTCAGGCGAGACAGGCTGGCGCCCATTTCGCCCATGCCGTCGGCCTCCCACTCTGGGCCCGGCTCCTCCTCGCCGTGAAGATCGGCGCTGGCCACGCTGGCGCCGTCGCCCTCGTTGGCGGAGGCAAAGGCGCTGCTGCCGCCGCTGCTGCCGGGCCGGCGCGGCGTCCCGAGGCGAGCGGCGCCGGCGGCCGCGGCGTTCTCCGGCAGCGCGCCCTCGCCGGGCGTGGCGATGCTGGTCAGGCGGGCCATGAGCGCGGAGCTGGTGGCGGTGTTGACGGTCTGGTGCGCGCCCGCCGCCACGGGCGGCAGCCCCTCCGCCTCCGCATGGCTGGGCGCCAGGCTGGCGCGCACCACCAGGCTGTCCGCCAGCGAGGCAGACAGCGCCACGAGACCGCCCGGGCCGCCGCTGCCCGCAATCTCTGCGTCCACCACGGTAGCCACCTCGCTCAACAGCAGCGCCGCGGACTTCTGCCCATGGTGGCTGGCCACTGCCGCGTCTGCGCGCAGCTGCGCGGCCGCCCCAGCCGGATCCTCCACGGGCAGCAGGCCAGCCTGGCGCAGACACAGCCCACAGGGGGGGAGGGCGGCAGGGGAAGCAAGAGCTCAGTCGTCAGAAGGGCTCTGCATCAACCATAAAGAGCGAAAGATCGGCGCTTGGATCCGATCTGATCTGATCCGGGTCAACAGTCAATTTCCGATGGCCATTGCATCTGATCTTCATCTTTGAGCGGGGTGTGCTGCGGACCTATTGATGAAAGCAGATCGTCCACCACAGCAACAGCGACGATGCAGGTCTCCAAAGGGCAGGGGGTGTTGAGGGGGGGGGGGGGGGGGGGGGGGGGAGGCGCCCGGCCGGGGTCTGACCAGGCCCAGCATTGCCCGCAGCCGCTCCTGCATCTCCTCCGTGCTGCCCTGCCCCGCCTGGTGCGCCTCCACCTCCCGCCGCAGGTCCGCAACCAGCATGTTGCTGCCCGTGTCCATCTGCGGCCGGTGCGACGCGGTGATTAGGTTGAAGAGCAGATGCGTGCGTGTATGACTGCATGTGTGCACGCTTTCCCCCCCGGGGGGGGGGGGGGGGGGGGGGGGGGGGAATGGGTACCTTGACGCTGAAGCGCTGGAGCTGGCTGACCAGGTGGTCAATGTCCTCGCGCAGCAGGTCGTCACTGCCGGGATCCAGTCGCTCCAGCAGCTCCAGCAGCGCCTTGCAGAGCTCGGCGGTGGCGCTGCGGAAGTCCTTGATGACTTTGTCTGCAGGGAAAGGGCGGGGAGCAGGGGGAGGGGGGGGGGGTATGTTGGGGTCTTTGGGCGATATATACATTGGGGAGGGGGGGGGGGGACAAGTAGAGCCCAGAGCAGGACGGTGCATCGGCTCACCTGCCATCAGGCATGCCCGCAACGGGGACACCTCACTCGCCGCTGCCAGCATGCGATGCAGCCCGCTCAGAGGCGCCTGCAGGCCGCCCACCGTGCGCTCAAACGCGCCGTCCTCGCATGCGTGCTGCAGCTCCTCCAGCAGCGGGGCCAGCTTGCCAACCAGCCTGCGGTGGGGTAGAGAGTTCCCGAGAGGTGTGTCAATCCTCCTGGCGTGGCAGGCTAGCTGAAAGATTGCCCTTCATCATCGCCTCACTCCACACAGTTCCCCTCCAGACTCACACATCCCCATCCCCGCCACCAGCCCACCCTCCATACCGACACAGACACACTGGCAGATGCATAGACCCGGATATATGATCTGCAGGCATGTCTGTCTGCCTGTCGCTCTGCTTGCGGGCGAGCTCCCGTGTACAGCCGTGCGTCCCCCTACTACCTCCCCACGACATGCCACATGCCACGCCGCCCGTTAAAGTCAGGTGTGCACCCTGAGCACGGCCTTCAGCTGAACACATTGCGCCCCCCCCCCCCCCCCCCCCTCCCCGCCATATCGGGCCATTCTGTTCGTGAGAAACGAGGCAGCTGTGCAGCCAGCCAGACGGACCGCATCAGCCTCCAATGCTCAGCAACGACCATGCGCGAACTATCTGAATCTATTACTGCCCATACCCCCCCCCCCCCCCCCCCCCTGATCCGAATGCAGAGTGAATGCGACCCTTTCCTGCCCGTCGCGGCGGCCGAGCTAGCCGTGCACCGGCGGTTCCGCTCACCTGCTCAGCGTGGCAATGGCGGAATTGATCCATCCAGGGGGGCTGCCCCCCGACAAGCTGCCCAGGCTGTCGGTGCTCAGCTCGCCCACCGAGGGTGTCGGGCCGCCTCCGGAGGAGCCGCGCGCGCCTCGCGCTGCGGGCCCCAACGCC
Source organism: Tetraselmis striata (assembly GCA_006384855.1). Lineage (NCBI taxonomy): Eukaryota > Viridiplantae > Chlorophyta > Chlorodendrophyceae > Chlorodendrales > Chlorodendraceae > Tetraselmis > Tetraselmis striata. The sequence goes on from VCJN01002572.1 coordinate 76,099, forward strand.
GACACCGCGCGCAGGGTCTCCAGCACACCCGCCATCGTGTCGCCGCCCGCTGGTCCCAGTCGGACGACCTCACACCTGGCTGTTTAGGACAGGAGGTCGGTAGGGCGTGCACCCCGTCCGGTGCGCTGTCGAGTGCAGTAGCCGTGTATTGGTGGCCGCAGTCGACAGCGGGTCGCGGGGTGTCGTCCTCGTACCCTTTATTATTAGCGACTAGTCACCGTCCGTCGTGCAACAGGAACGCGGAATCGTCGAGAGCGCGACTTCCTACGGGCAGTAACGATAACAGTAATCGCAGTAATCGCAGTAATCGTGAACATCAGGGGTAATCGCAGGCAGTGACATCAGGGGTAGTCAGCGACTACCCCCGGTGAAGCATATACAGTATGTGCATGTATCTCTATATAAGGATTACCACGGTCCGGTTTTGAGAAAACAGGAATACCAGGGGAAATTAATGCCCATATACCCCTGGTAAACCCCTCGAAATACTACCCGTAAGACTTACTCGAACTAAGTCCGCAATATGCGAGTTGCTCTCGAGTAGCTCGAAATAATACTCCTTGTGATTCATACGTGATTAACTGGCAAATCAGGCATGAATCCTACCCATTAACAATTATTCTGCTACCTACTCTTTAATTTATCATGTACAGCGGCCCACAAATCCTGCCCCCTTGTCAAGCATCAATTATCAGCCCTCACCTTGCTTCGTTTCCGGCCGCGCCCTTACGTGCACATGACATCGTATATAGCGTGGGGCAACCCTAAGTGGCGTTTGTTGTGCTCTCGTTGTAAAAGCCATACATGTGCGCGTAGTCATTGTTCATAGTTCGTTTTGAATTTGCTAGCCCAATGTCACGAGGGCACGAACTTTTTCTAGCACGTATATGCGTTCTATGTGTACGGCTGCACGCCGAGAGTTAGCTCTACCATCGCGGAAGGCATTCGCAAATGCGCTCTCTCCCCACGGTCGGCATCCAAGCGAGTGAGCAGTTCCTGCAAAACGGCCAATGTGGCAATTAAGGCTTGCTCCAAAACCAGCCCACCTAGACCTGATGTCCACATTCAATTCGCGCTTCGTAGAACCGGGCTTTCGTCAGCCCGTCCTGCGCAGGGGTGCAGCCCCCGAGTCAGCGGGTGGGACCATATGGTCACCTGCTAGGGCATCGTCCATGGTATTTGGTAGGGCTGGCCATCAATAAGCTCCCAAATTATGCTATTGGGCTGCGCCTCGCGGCCCCTAGGCGGGGGAAATGCGCCCGCTCGGGGCGAGTACATCGCCTTTTTTATCCTCGGGATGCGGGTCGCGCGGCAAGCCACTGTATTAGGGTTTGTAGGAGAGCTCAAAAATACTTGCATCGGGCTCCCCTATCCCCATGGGTAATTTTCCACTGAAGGAGCCGGCAAGATTTGAACCTGCGCAGAGCGGAATCACGAGCGTAACATGCAGCCCCCCTCGGCCACCTATCACGTCTCAAGCCGTTGATGAATATTCTAAGTTACTTACTTATATGATAGAAATGCGCGCCGCTGTACCACTCGGCAGTTGGTGCCGCCGGTGTTGACGTGGCGATACGGACAGATGCTTACAAGGCAATACTTACGAGGGGGATTGTATGTACTTTCGCACTACTCATATGAGGTCATATTGGTAATCCTATATAGAGATTTGAATTACACCGGGCAAACGGCCGCATTGTATTCCGCTAGCAACTAACGCCACGATGTCTAGGCAACGCCGATGACCAACGGGGCACGCGCCAGCCTTAGTCAGTCTTGCTATATGACGCTCCGGAGCAGCGACGGGAGTCCACCTTGTGCCTTTGCGCCAGCTTAACAGTTTGCGCGACGTTACGCCTCTCTCGTAGGAGCGCAAGGCGTGATTACTTACGAGTGTACGGTACCAAGCGACTTGCCCCCTCCCCCCACCTCCTAGCTGCGATGGCGGGGGGTAAGAAGGCGGGCGGTTCCTCGAACGAACAACCCATAGAGAAATCCCCCGACGGCAAGACGCCGGAGCCGGGGGAGTAGACGACCGCCGAGGCAACGCTTACGCGATTCTGGAAGCGCCGAAACTGCATTTCGAAAGCCTATCGACCCGGCTACTTAGACAAAATGGAGGAGATCAATCAGCATCGTGCCAATCCCGCGACATACGATGACGAGGACGAGGTTGTTGACGACCCGGTACACGACGCTTGGGCAGCAGCTGCGACGGGGGACGACGACGGCGACGACTGCGGTGACTTCATCGACCCCCGCGATTTGGTAGGAGCCTACCCCGCGCCTACAACGTCATCCTCCCCTTTGGGCGTGCGACGCCCTAGCCTCTTCAAGCCCCGGCTCTGCAAGGCGGACCTCTAATTCACGGAGGCGAACAGGACGGCATCCCGGGACGAGTACAGCTTGAGCTGGTTGGGATCCGGAGTGTTGTGACACCTCAGAATCCTCGCCGGGGTTTATACAAGTAGTAGAACTGGATTTTGGCATCGGTGGTGAGGGTGGACGGCGACGGGCAGGGCATCTCGGCATGGTTGCGGGTCAAGGTTCAGACGAATTCTTGGTTGGTGTGCAAGAAGCCCGAACAACGAGAAACTGAGTATTGGCTCCCACCGGTCGTAATTGCGGTGTCACATAATAAGGGCAACTGGCTACTACAATAGCCAAGTAGCCAACAACAGCCCCGATCATCACAATCCCGTGGAATGAGGAAATGCTGTAGGGAAAATGTACGGTGCAATTTTCGAGCCACGTGGTGGTATGCGTGGCACACAACAATTGAAATTGAAATGAAATTGAAATTGATTACAGCGCGTGCTAGCCTGTTGCTCTCCACCGCCCATACTGAGTTGTTCTTTGGGCATGCTATCTCTAACCATATTAGGGCACACATATAGTGTAATTACAGCTATCGGCGCAATCCTCTTTCATTTCCAAACCCCGCCTCCTTCCATCACGTGATAAGTAGCTGAGTAATTGTACGGATAACTGCCGGCGGTCGCAAGTGCGAGCGACTACCCCAAATTGGCAGTACGGGGATTACGAATACAGTACTCGCTCCGCCCCCGAAAAGGTTTTCTTGTACATCGGTATGTAATGCACCGCCACCGCGCAATCTTGTGTCGTCGTCCTGCGTCTTGGCTCCAATTGCCGTCATCGCTGAAGATATCCGAAGGTCTTGGCGTTGACCGCCCCACCGCGCCGGCTGTGGCGGTCCTCCGGCTTAGGCCGCGGTCTGCCGATGCTGCCTCCATCTCGCCCGCATGAGCTCTTGCGGCAGGATCCCCAAGGGGGATTGGAGGGCTTTTATATAGGCGGGCACCCCCCCCCCCTCCCCATCCGCGTGTCGTCGCTCCGTGGTCAGCAAGCCAATCTTGCCCGCCCGCGCGCCGCTTGTCTCCGCAGCGCGCCTCGTCGATGTGGCCGCCCGTCCATACCGAGGTGGCCGCCAGCTGACTCCTCCCGCTGCATGGCTGCGACTCCCTCAGGGGACTCCGGCTCCTGTCTCCTGGCCCATGAGTCGCTGCTATGCCCGGCCTCTCCGCCCCCAAACGTCCGCCCCGCCTTTAAGTGCCGGGCTCCCGTCACCTCGCGCTCGCCGCCCTAGCCCGTTCTTACGGGGCGGCTGATGGTTTCCCAGGTGTTCCGATCGGGTCGGCCGTAGGGCGCCGCCGAACACTCTGCTGTACTAGCCCGGGATTCGAGTGATTCACATGTGGAACACATACGGGTTTAGGCTGTACGCCAAATCTTCTGCAGGCCGATCGCGGGTCGTACCGAGGTACGAGAGCACGATTTTATTTCGAACAACCCTCGCGAGTAGGCTGCCCCCGTCCGAGTCCTACAGACCCCCCTCCCCATCCGCAGGTAGATCTCGGAGAGGCCGACGCAAGGCCGAGGTCAAAACGGATTAATGTTCACAGGCCCCCTGTACATGGATGCTGCCCGGCGGCGCCATCAGGCGCTACCGGGACTACGAGTATTATTTGAAAAGCCCCCGGTAGGGCTCCGCGGTCATCACAGGATCCAAGGACCCGCCACAACTGCCCACTCCGCTCAGCCCCTTGCTGCACTCAGCCGGGCAAGGGTTTTAGGGGTTACCTGCGCCAACCACGTGGAGGTGGGGGTGGTGCCGCCGGGCATGCCGCACCCATGATTCTCCGCTCCTAGTGGGCCGCTATCTGGCGGCGGGCGCCATCACGCAATAGGTTCGACAACATTGCCACCCGGCCATTTGCCTACATCACTTACCAGGTAGTCCCAACACGCGCATATAGTCATTGCCGTGAATGCATGTTGCCTAGGGCAACCATGCTTAATGGTGATTTGGATCGTGCTCACCCAATGATCCTTTAGGGGACACTCTAGGCGGGGTCGTGGTGTAATTTGCCTTTGCAATTCTTGCAGATTCACCACTACCATGGGAACGAACCGACGTCGATAACGGCATCAACCGGTGTAAATGATGCTATGGCATATGCGTTCGCAGGGCCGGTGGACTCGAATAGGTTATGCATGTTGTTCACCTGTGAAATCAATACCAACATCTGCAGACAACACGGCAACACCAACCTACCGAACCAAGATTCTGATCGAATGGGGATCAACCACCAACAAACAACAACTACTGCAATAGCAAATCAACTGACCAACCAAGTAGTCAACCAACTGACCACGAATGCATTTAAAGGCGGGGTCCTGCAGGTGCACAAAACCTTGGACAAGAAACGTGTCGCGGACGCGCACCACGCAAGCGCCCGCGGCGGTACGAGTATCGTTGGCTTGCGCTTTTTATGCCCAATATGCTAAATTTCCACATATGCACTCCCTCATAACGACAAGCATCAACACGCATCAACGCGGGAACGGACTCAGCGTGGTCGAAATAGTCTGGGTAGGCCGTCACCCTCTGGCTTGGCGTGATCTTGGGGGTTCAGGGATGCATTGGTGCCAGATGTCGTACATAAGCTACCCGCTTGCCCCCTTTCCGCGCGGACCCGGCTATGAAGCTCCGCCCGCTCCGCTTGGCAGCAAAATACAATCTCCGGCACTTTCCGGCGCCGTTGGCCATTCACCTACCTGCCGCGGGTAGGCGTAGGCCAGCCCGCACCAAGGACCCGCTCCCGCACTGACTGTAGCGCTAACGCCCGCGTACCCGCGTGGCACAGTCTATTTGTAGCCACATGTACCGTACATGTGCCGCGGCGCAGTGGGGTTTTTATCACCCGAAACCTTAGATGCTTGCCCAAGAACCCTCAATAGACACTCCACTACCCCTGCTTCTGCAGCAAACAGGTGCAAGCAAGCATTGCGTGGGCTGCAATGGGCGAACGCCGCTGTTGGTGTTGCCTTTGCGGTGACGCAGCCGGAACTTCTGCCGGGGGCAGCGGTGCACCGGTTGCTATTGGCCCGAGCGCGGCGGTTACGGAGCTCGGCCTTTTCACGGGGGCAGCAGTGCACCAACTGCTGCTGGGCTGAGCGCGCCGCTGCGGTGCGGCGGTAACGGAGCTGGGCCTTCTGCCGGGGGCAGCAGTGCATCGGCTTATGTTGACCCGAACGCGCCGCTGCAGCGCGGCAGTGACAGAGCCGGGCCTTCCGTATATAGATGATTGTGCGTTATGCGGCATGCCGAGCCATAACGATGGTAACAACTGCTTCATGCAAACGATTGAACACAAGGTGCTGACAAACGATTGAACACAAGGTGAACACATCGTGGTGACTCCGGGACGTAGTTTGGCAACGGCGCAGCTGAGGCACGAGGCAGTCACCAGCAAGGAGGCCAAATTGAAAAAGGGCAGGCGCTGCCCAACGTAAACAAGAGAACAAGGCTAGATGTAAACGGCAGAAGCGGATGGCCGCCCAAGGCAAATTCCCTTAGAATCCGTGTTTCCATACATGGTTCATCAGAGCCATCGTCTGCGATTTATTTCTTGATAGAACATGTAGTTTGCAACACTTACTGACTTATTGACTATTTGGCACGATGCAGACGGTACCCGTGCACGACTCCATGATGCTCGCGGATTGTGAAGAACATGGAAGCTCATGTGCAAAATAGCGAATGCACTCGAGGCACAAACACATTCCGAGGGGGGAATATGAAGTGCCCACCGTCTGTCATCCGCACCTTCAAGGACCGATACATGTAATTGAATCTCTAACCAACAATGTTGAAGTATTCCTCATCATGTTGCAAATTTAAGCCTTGTTAATCTCTTTTTAGCATCTAACTTTGTATCCGTACTTGCAGGAATTTGCTGGACCGAGGTTGTTCATAGCATGTACATTTCCTCCATTTAGCGCCATAACAATACGAAACCCTTGCAAATTTCCATTGGACAAGCAGACCGGACAGAGCGCGCGGATTTACGCTCGGTTTGTCCGGAGCCGCTGCTCGCCGTCGTGCCGCGCGTCAATGGCAGTGGTGGATGTGGCAATGGTAGTTGGCACGGCTTAGTTAGGCAAATCGTGCGTTAAGGCACAACAATCGTCGCTACCAACATGCGCCGCGCCCGCAGGACGACGATTGAGCAGCGGTGCGAGTTTGGACGATACAGCGCGACGACATCAATAAAGCGCTATCTGCTGTACTCGTAGACTATATGCGCAGTATAGCAGTAGAGCCTCGAAGTTTACGACAATGCATTGTTTATTCATAATTTTCCGGCGCCTGCGGGCAATGGGGCAATGAGGGGTTCGCCACAACCTCGATGTCCTAAAGGACATTCCATTTTGTACACCCATTGAAACCGCCCCGTTAATGCACTACCCGTCTATTATTGTTAGGCGGGTCGTAACATTAACATCATAGTGGATCATCAGAATATTTATAACTGACCACACCTTATATTTATATAACTCTTAAATATTATTTTGCTCTCACAGAAATATAAATATATATACATATATACACAGCCCCCCTCACAAGTCTTGCCATGTAAGTATCTGTCCGTATCGCCACGTCAGCACCGGCGCCGCCGACAGCCGAGTGGTACATTGGCGCGCATTTGTATTACATAAGCAATTTAGAATATTCGGCCTAACCCCCCTCGGTGGAAATATAACCGAGGGGGGTTAGGGGGGGGCGGGGCATATATATTTTAAGTTCTCCTACAAACCCTAGTAGTAGTACAGTGGCTTACCGCGCGACCCGCATCCCGCCGATAAAAACGGCGATGTACTTGCCCCGCGCGGGCGCATTTCCCCCGCGTAGGGCCCCGCTAGGCACAGCCCAATAGCATAATTTGGGAGCGTATTGATGGCCAGCCGTACCACATACCCTGGACGATGCCCTAGCATGTGACCGTATGGACCCACCCGCTGACTCGGGGGCTGCACCCCTGCGCAGTTCGGGCTGACGAAGCCCAGCTCTACCAAGGGCGCATTGAATGCGGACAACATGTCTAGGTGGGCTGGTTTTGGAGCAACCCTTAATTGCGGCATTGGCCGTTTTGCGGGAACTGCTCACTTGCATGCCGACGGCGGGGAGAGCGTGCCTTTGTGAATGTGTTCTACGATGGTAGAGCTAAAATAACTCTTGGCGTGCAGCCGTACACATAGAGCGCATATACGTGCTAGAAAAAGTTCGTGCCCTGGTGACATTGGGCTATCAAATTCATGACTAACCATAAACAATGGCACGCACACGTATGGCTTTTACAGCGAGAACACAACAAAACGCCACTTAGGCATGCCCCCACGCATGGTGTCATGTTCGCGTATGGCACGTGTAAGGGCGCGGCCGGAAACGAAGGTGATGGCTCATAATGGGCCAATCTACAATCGAAACTTGACAAGGGGGCAAGAGTTTTGTGGCCAGGTGTACATATATTGCTGATATATGTCATCCCGGACGACAATATCACCTTGTTTTGCTTGGAATTTCACATCAACCTTTCGAACCTCCAAATACCGTGCAAAAGCTGAGCGCTATGCTATGGGAAGAATGTGAGACGATGGACGACCAAAGCCGACAAAACCTAGTAATACCAGCACCAATAATATGAAACCTTCAATCATTAGCACTACAATATCACTTACAATAATCACTTTATCATAGCGGGTGATGCTTCCCATCCACCTGCCGGCCACCTCACATACAGCGCTTCCCCGGAGCACACACTGTGTACATTCTTTCAACTTCCGCAACAACATTCCGCGACTCAATCTTGACAACCTCTTGTCGAACCCTGATGTAACTCGTTCACCCTTCCCGCTAACTGTATCTTATTTACTCTTGCGCTGTGAGACACATCAAAACAAGCGTGGTTTCTAAATAGTAGCGAGTAGAATAGGAAATCCATCGCCGATATAAATCCTTTTGCAGCTAAATATTGTGTACATGCTCGTCTGATATGTATATATACTCGATTACTTCATAGAGTTTACAAAGCAGCATGTAGTCCGTAGCTATCTCGATACTTAGTCGCTAATAATACACCCCTCCACATGCTAAGTATGGGGTTTGCGAATTTGATCCACATGCCCATGCGCGGCCACACTGAGACCGTGCGCACGTGCATGCGTGCTACTCAGGGTCGTACGGCTGGGAGGAAATGCCGCGATAGCGCGATACACCCCATATTGCCACGCGGTGCCCTTTGCCGTCAACGCTTTCATTCATGCAAAAGCAGGGCTTCTGGCGCTAGCGCTACAAAACCACAAATTGCGCCACTCTTGTGCACAAATATGCATGGGACACCACAGCCCCCGTACTCATACCACATCACCCTTGGTATGATGACTATCCACCACACACGTAGGGCATTGAAATTATGTCATTAACGACCTGGAATAAGCCCTACGTGTCGATGACGGTGGTTTATGGCCAAAATCATGGACAAAATGCGGTTGTGATCGTTGCACGCGAAGGCGGGAGAGGGTTATCGCGGCCTCCTTGCCGTAGGCCAAAGCTTTTCTATAGCAGTGCATGGCCGCATGTTCATAGCGCGCCATGGTGAGCCCAGTGGGGCGGCAATGGCGTGCACCTTAATGCGTCGATGCTGGTGGAACAAAAGTTGTGAAAGGAGGGATCCGGCATGGCGGCCGTGAGCATCGCTCAAGGGGGGTATGTGCCAAGTATGAGTAGTCCGTGCACAATCACATACAACACACTGTCCCGCCATCGTGTATCAGGTTTTGAGATCCCCTTGGCGTAAAGTTTCATGCCAACGTGTTGACCACACGCTGACACATACGTCACATTTCGACATATTATTTCAAAAAAATCGAAAAGGGCCTAAATGTATGGCCTTGGACGACCGTGCTGCGCCTGTGGAAGGTGTAGCCCTGCTTCCGTAGTTAGTATTGGTATTTATATGAAAATTTTCTGACGTTTCCTCGCAACGGACTGAGCGATACCGCGGGTTTAAGAGTAGTTGCACCACAAGGCGGCACTGCAGTGGCGATGGTATCACGCCACATCGTGCACGGGCGCACGCCACTATGGCCCCACCCCAAGCAAAACTACCCTAGCCTCTTTGCTGACATGTTTCCTCGCCCACCCATGGCTATCTCACCATGCAATGGTCTATGCATGAGCGGCGGGACGTGCGGGGCACCAACCCCCGTTGTTGTGGGGGTACTGGAAACGCTCAGTGTGGCGCAAGTGCCACTCGTGTAGGGCACTAGTTAGGGCCAAAGGGGTTGCTTACACCCTATGGTGGGAACGGCTGAGCATAAATGTGCAATATTCCAGGATTTCAGGTCATAAACCCTAGATCCAGCTGCCCTACTATTCGTACGCTCGGATTCGGCGAGAAAGGGCCTTGGACTCATGTGACGCTCTCCCTGTAACCAAAAAGTTCACTCATGTGGAGGGGTGTAGTCAGATCGATGAGCTGCTGGTGGTATTATTATAGGCGGCGCCCCGCGCAACCCAGCCCACAGGCGAGCAGGCGGGACGGATACGTACTATACTTGTAAATGGGTCTCCCGACCACTGCTGGCATGCAATATGATTCACATTTCACTCCGTCGCCAACCGCAGCGCTAGTGTAGCCCATCGCCCGCGGCACGAGCTCAGGCTGCAAGCAGGCCGGTGCGAGCGCGCTTCATCCGGGCAGCTGCCACCTCGTGGCTCCGTGCGGCCGCTCCGCTCGCGGTGTGCTCAGCGGGACAACGACCGGGGGCTCGATCTGCTGGGCGGCTCGTGCGCCGCGGCGATGGACGGCAGCGGCAAGGTCCGGCGCGGCGCCTCCCCCTCCGCCCTGCCCTCTGCCCGTTCGCTCTGCCGCCCCGCGCCCTTGCCTGCCTGTCTGACACGCTGCGTGGCGCTGCACAGAAGCCAGAAATACAGGAGGTGCTGCCTAAGGCTGGGCTGGTGGTGTCGGAAAAGGGAAACCTCGCGGAGGTGCGCGGCTCGGCCTTGCCCCGTTGGGCGGACTAAATGGGGGCAGCGCTTCGCTGCCTATTCACTCGCTCGTAAAGCCTGGCGGCTCCTGGCTCTGGCAGACGCGCCGCACCACACTAGGCTCACCGCTGCCGCTGCCGCTGCCGCTGCGGGTAGATTCTCTGCAAGCCGAAGATCATGCCGCTCAAGTCCATCACGCTGGAGAAGCTCGAGGAGATGGAGGTGCAGGCCGGAGAAGGGGGGGGGGCGGGGGGGCTGCCTCTTGCCTTCTTGCCCTTGTCGGTGCGTGCGTCTCGGGCTCACCCTCCTGCCTGCCCGCGTGCCTGCACAGAAGCGGCTGGCGGAGGCCAACGCGCAGGCGGCGACAGGGGACGGTGCGGCGGGGATGACATTTGGCAGCGCGCAGATGGAGATGGAACGGCCGTAGCGGTCGCCGGCGACCCCCCCCCCCCCCCCCCCCCCCCCCAACACACACACACACTCCCTCTGGGGGGATGGGGGGTGGGGGAGAGAACAATTGTAATGCTCCTCCCAGCATTTCCTTGCTGCAGGCGTGCGGCCGTCCCTAAGCGAAGGCCCCACCGGAGCCGTGCCCTCGCATTGTGGTTGCGATACTCTGTGCACTACGGGCATCATGCTTAAAGCCGGCACCAAGAGGAAAGAATCATCAGCTAGAAGTCAAGGTGCATAACAAATGTAAGGCGGACTGCCACAAAAGAGATACAATGTTGTTATTTTTGTATTGCATTTTATATGTTTATTGGGCCTGCGGAACCAATGTACAGTTTTCCACAAAAGTCTAGGCGCATGAAAATCCGCATGTTTCCCCGCCTTGCCGCCCAAGTGGTGTTGCTTTCTGGCCACGGAGTCTTTCTTTTCACAATATGCAAACCTCCCACGCCAAAGAGGTCGCCGATTGTATACCGCCGGCTATCGCGCTGTTAAGAATGATTTTCAGGAACGACATTCTCGAGCACAGCAGAGCTAAAATCGCCTATAAAAACGGGCGCCGAATTGCAGGAAGCAACATGGTGGCGCTGTACAGCCACCTTCCGCCGTACATGCGCGCGCTCCCGTTGGTAAATGCATATGCGCATGGACAGGAGGACACGCGAGCTTGAGCCCAAACAATGCATTCTGCAGTTGCGATGCATGGCGTGTCCAGCACGGGAGGGGGCTGAAACCGCAGACGTTATTGTGTGTGGGGTAATGATCAAACCGCCAAGGTGCAAGCTGAGCGGTGTTGGCTGCGACCCGCTAGGTGAAGGTAGCGCAAATAACGAAGAGCCTTCGATTCCATACATGAGTGGTTCAACATGAGTGTTTATACCACATGCTGCACCGTGGGCTGAGTCGCACCGGCTCGTCCGCTAGGTCACCACACGCTCCGAAACCAGTGCTCGGGTTCAGGCATGTGGTGCTGCCAAAAATGCCCCCCCCCCTTTGGACTTCGAACAATGCATTTGGCAGTATTTTCTTTTTTGACAACAAATTATTCAGTACTTAGTATTTCTTTTATTTAGAAAGCAATCGGAGTCTGGGCCTATAGCTCTACATACGCGCCTGCTCAAGGCGGACGGCTTTCAGAAACCGTCACAGAGTGAGCGATGACACCCAATCCTGATACAACGTCGCCAAGATGCGATACTGGCAATGTCGTGACACCACTGCATCATTCCTGCTTTTTTGCAGTTGCATGGCTATCAGCCAAGTCGCGCATGTGGCATGCAGCCCGCTAGCTCACCATAGAAACCGCACCACGCGCCGAGCAGCCTTGGCGGCGTAATTGACAATTCATATATCTCAGCGGCCATGGAGAAAATCCCCTCCTTTTAATCATAATTGTTTTTTGCCATCCCTCAAACCAACCACAGCTCTGTTTGATTTTGCATCCCATATGTTGCACTTATGTGTCCATGGAGCATCAGGTACCCCATGCACGCAAATACAGGTCGCACTGTCCCTGTTAGCACATCATCTGCACCACTTATCAAGACATTTCTCGCCGTACAACTTTGTAGATTCTGCGCGAGTTTGTGGACTAGCAACGTCGAAACTGCCGAATCGAAATTACACCCCCTATTAAAACATGGAGACTTTTGTGGAACACTGTATGATGCACGATTCTGCGCCTTCGTCGGCTTATTGTGCTGGGTTCAGCCCACGCAAACTATTCTCCTCTGTTTGGTGGCTCATTGGCGGCCATGCATGCATTCATGATGATGGACATCATGGATCCACGAGGCCGGTCCGGCACCAGCAAGGGTTGCATTGCCCATGCTGATAAGTATGCTAAAATGCCAGGGAAGATGCCGGAGCATGCTGCGAAGTTCTTATCAGCAGCACAGTAAAAGCAGCATGCCACAAGTATTCGAGCCAGAAAGGCGAAAGGCAAAATTCTCCGATAGGGGGCAACCCAGAGCCGGCTGGTCTTGGGCCTGCCTACAGTAAGTTTCCATTATGTATGTCGTCCGTGGTTATTATGTCAGCTGCGAGCCACACGCTGACTGCCACGTGTGCCAATGTTGGCTGTATGTGGTGCCCCGGCAGCAGGCAGGAGGCGAGCGGATGAGCATTGTGGGAGAAAGCCGGCCACACCGACGGTCCGTGATCAATCCGTGCAGTATTTGCAGACCGCTTTTTGGGGAATTTTGACATCCCCGTTTGAAGTAACATGCACATTTGCATTTCATTGCGCCAACAGCGTCTTATACAGCCGGGGTTCTTCTTATTTCATCAATTGTGGAAACCCGTGTTATCTCGGTGGCACTTCGTAATGTTGTAACTACCATAAAAGTACATACGCATATCCCCCGTCTCCGTGCGCTGTGGTTGCATACCCGTAACCGCGCATTGGGTTCGCGGTATATTATCTCTGCCGAACAGGGAAACAATCTAGATTTATCCGGAAATATATCACAATACACCAGGTACACAAACGGATCATCGACTCTTGGCTGCAAAAAACATCGGTTTTTTCCTCCCGTGAACCCACTCAGATATTATGGGTACATACGGGTAGGAATAGGGCTTTAGCTGCTTACCCAACTGGGATGCGGTGATGCCCTCTAACCACCTACAGCTCCACGGAAGGTTCCTCTCTGTTCGCTACGAGTATGAGTTTGACTCTCTTCACAAATCCTGCAGGGGATCCTCACAGACTTACACCGATAATGTAGTGTTACCATTGACAACGATACCAATACGTTGTGCCATGCACCGCGCCCGCATGCTGCGATGCTGAGTGTATTGTGCAGGTCGCGAGATCGCCACCGCGCGGCTCCGGGAACAGCGCCCCTATTTTGCACTGCTCTATACAGCGGCACGGGTTACAAAGGGGCGCCGGTCCGCCCCAACACTAGCGCCCACCTCCGCCTCTCCCCAGCAGGCTGGAGCGGTCGGTCGCCGAGGCCCGGTGGCTGCCTAGCGTCTGGGAGGAATTTGGCGGCGGATTACCGGTGACGCTGATCTGCCGCGCGGACATGGTGACGGACGCCCCAAGATGGTCGCTCTCCGTCAAGGGGCCATCCAGCGTGGCGCCGTCCTGCGAGGCGAACAGCGCCTGCATCTCCGCCAGGTACTCCGAGGCGGCCTGGCCAACAAAGTGCCGGTCAGGCTGGATGTGCAGCTTCCAGTAGTTGTAGTTCACCAGCGCCTGCTCGTACAGCGGCCCCATCATCGGAAAGTTGTCCACCATGGCCTTGTACATCGGCAGGACGATCACCTCGAAGAAGCCCACCTGGTTGGCAGGGGTCAGGCAGCCTGGCGGGGCCGAAGCGGAGGGCAGAGGCTGTCAGGAGGAGTGAGCAGCATTGGCAGAGGCCACAAGACGGGCTGCATGCCCTTGGGGGCCTATGCGAACCAGCATCTGATCAGTATACGCCAAGAGCTCGTTTTTGAGTTTTTGAGCAGTGGAAGGCACCACCGTACTGCACCCACGCTCTGCATTTGCTATGTATATATACATATAAATATATATGTATATATATGTATATTCAATTATTCTTCCCGTCGAACCCCGTGTTGTAGCAGGGGCATTCCGTAATGGTCGATGTTGCAACCATACAAAGTAGGTATTACCCCCTTGTTCTTGTGGGCTGTGATAAGTCACGGATACAACATGTTACACGTGACATGTCGTTCTGACGGTGCAAAACAAAGCATTTCTTTAACCGCGGCCCCAAACAGATGTCCCGGTGCGCCAATCAACGCCGGTGCGTCAGCGCCTGTAAGAGCACACGCGCTGTGCGCCGCGACTGGCGCAGGCAGGCGCTGTGCCATGCTAACGAACCGCCGTATCAGCATGCGTGTGATACTTAGGTGCTTCTATGCTGCGTGAATTGCCTCTGGCGGCCGATCCGGGAGCTTCCTTTCCCCTGCCTATCGATTAGCGCCGGTGGACGCTGTTTGCCGCCCGGATGTTATTCCCATGTCAGCCCACCACGCCATCCATGGCGAGGGGCGACGTGAGCATGCTGGGCGTGAGAAGAATGTGTATATATGTCAGCGGGGGGGGGGGGGGGGGGGGGGGTGATCCGCGTGGGCGGGCGGGCCAGGGAAGATCAGGCGGCCGGCGCACCTGGCTTGTCGCGGTCCATCATGGCGGACACCTCCATCTGGTTCCTCTTCTCCATGTCGCCCTGGTTGAAAAACTCGTCCTGCAGCACCCTGCTCCAGAACAGATGCTGCTGCATGCGCGTGGCGCAGTGCCCGATGTCCGCCGACTTGATGGACATCTGCAGCAGCACGCCCATCATGCTGCCGTCCTCCTCAAACTCGCTCGGATCGTGGCTGTACTTGAGCGCCGCAAACTTTTGCTTGAACTTGCTCACGATCTCAAAGTGGTTGCTCATGTCCGTTGCGAGCACCATGCTGATCACGTGGGACTTGAACTGCACGGCGGGGAAGGGGGGCAGGGAGGGATATAACATGTCAGAGTGCGCAGCCAGGGCTGTAACTGGGCGTGTATACCTATAGGGCGCCCTAGCGGTGCCTTTTTCCGCACTTATAAACGCGATTTTCCGGAGGTGGAGCAAAAACCCGGAAAGCTAGTAGAAGTCGTCCAGTCCGCCTACTGCATGCCGCGCCGAATGGCGACCCGTGCACCTCGATGAGATTCGGCGATTTGATTGACCGGGATGGAATCGGGCCAAAAAACTACGACTCGGTTTTACCCTAGTAAATGCAAAACAAGCTGGGTTGTGCCGGACCCGTCACTCGACGCATCGCGAATGACTTTCCGATATGATTATTAAGACTTTCCTTGAAATTCATAGGTCGAACAACCGACGTTTATTACAAGCGGTTCAGAACCCCGTTTGTTCCGTTTTTCACTACACAGTTTGTGGAATAACTGGCTGCGACTATCTGCCATACATATTACACCACATGTACTTTAAACTATGTACTATACCATACGTACTGTATACCGCCCGCCGAAATCCGGTGCAAATACACGTAACCGTACATATACCGGATTAAATTACATAATTATACGGGTAACGCCGTACTTTTGGGATTCAAATGTAATAACATTATAATTATCCATAACTTCAGGTACGTAGTAGCGGCACGGCACTCTTCAGTATATTACCCGCCCCGTCACACTCTCTGATGATGAGCTGTGAGTCCGAGCTGTGAGGGCGGGGTGTGCGTCAGGAGCTTTTGTATCATGTGTTTAGTGGAGTTCACACCCGCGCTTACCGCTGTGGCTGACGTATGTATATGCAGGACGTGCAGCCGGCGGTGTCATAGGGGAGACCGGGGGCGGGAGCGCACCATGCGCCAGTAGTGGCCATTGGCGATCTGGGAGCCCTCCAGGAAGTTCATGCCCGGGTCGCGGATGAGCTCCAGCGACATGTGCAGCGAGTGGTTCTCCAGCACCGCCTGGTCGTTGTACCGCCGCGCGAGCACGCCCTCGTGGCGCACCATGAACGTGTTGTTGAAGCCGGGGTGCTCCGTGTCGTGCGCCGCTGCCGCCACCAGCATCGCCAGCTGCTGCAGCTTGGACTCCACCTTGTTGCTCATGCCCAGCCGCTTCAGGACCGCGTAGGATCGCGCCACGACGTCCGCCGCGTGCGCGCGGTTGTGGTAAGGGTTGGCGTTGTAGCCGTCCTCGATGGCCATGATGTAGGCCACCAGCTGGGCGCGTTTCAGCTGCAGGGCCTGCAGGGCACACGGCCCACACGGCCGCTCTCAGCCGCAAGCCCGCACGCGCAACGCGGTCTGCCCCGTGGTTAGGGCGACGTGTCGGTGCTGGGCTGATGAGGGCGCTTGTGCTGGAGGGCCGCGCGGTCGTGGAGGAGAGTTGGCAAGGTTTTTGCTGTTGAATCCTCTGATCCTAAACTAAATGCTTAGTCTAAAAGCATTGCATTGCACGGTAGGATTGGTTTTGGAGCAAGAGGGGTGCACCTGGATCAGGCCGCTGCTGTGCGCGATGCCCATGAAGACCACCGATAGAGGGCGGTTCTTTGTCAACTTTGGCAGCAGGGTGACGTTGCAAAACATCGAGTCACCCAGCGGCTTGATGATGTCCGCCAGCTTCTGCATGCCGGAGGAGGGAAGGGGGGAGGGGGTTGGAGGCTCAGATCCAGCACCAGGCAGACATCAAGGAGGGAAAAGGGGCGGCAGGAGCGTGCTCAGGGACTGATGGTGGGCGCACCTTTGCGGATATGGCCGCGTTGGCGCCCAGGATCTCTGCGAGCGACTTGAGAAGCCCGGCGGTGTCATCGCCCGCGAAAAGCTCAGCTTGGGGGCCACTGTACGTCGTGCTCATGCTGCGCCCAAAGGCTGGGCCGTCGCCAAGCACCGGGATGTGCGCTGCCGAGCTCTGGATGCTCCTCGGCTCAAGGAGGGTCGACCTCCGGGCGTTGGGCATGGCTAGCTCCACCAGGTAATTGCCAATCTGCGGCGGCGAGCCGGCGGCGGTGCGAGTCACCCATGAGATTGCACGTGCGGGCGGGAGCAGGCAAGGCAGCGCTGCTCTCCTGCCGGCGCTGTACCTCCCAGAAGCAACCCTATACCCCAACCCTGCTGGGGTCTCGGGAGCTTACCGCGCCATCGGTAGCGTGCCGGCTCTGCAGCTTGTCGACCTCGGAGTAGATGTCGGGCGCCTGCAGCATCCAGCCAGCCAGCTCAGCGGTGGCATCAAGCAGGGAGGGGCGGAAGGGGGAGGTCGGGGAAGGGTGGATGGCTGGGCGGTGGCGGCTTGCACATGCCTGGAGGTTGTTGGAGTGGTGGAGCAACTTGAGGAGCTCAGCCGCCTGGTCCTGGTTCTTGTTGGAGCCAGAGTTGGAGTTGGCAATGCCCTGCCGAGTGTGGAAAACATCCCGGGGGGATGTCGTAGATGGGGTGGAATTAGGGTCTCCACTACGGGCGTGTAGGCAATGGGAGACGGATAGGTGGGATGTGGGGGCGGGCGCACCTCCAGAAACTTCATGATCTTGATGACGGGAGCCTCCACGTCGATTTCCTCCTCGCCCCAGGTGCCATCATTGGTGGTTTTCGATGAGTGGTGGATGCGCCGCAGCGCGCGCTGGCTGCGCTGGTACATATACACCATCATCAACACCAGAAAAAGCAGCAGGCAGCCGCTCCCGACGATGACCGCGATGGCGACCGAGCGCTGCGACCCTGGGGGCGGTGGCGTCAGGGACTCCAGCACCGACGTGCCGTTGTGGAAGGTCACGCTGTGCAGCCGCGCAGAGATACTGTCCCGGGCCGCTGCTGAGGCGGCTTCGTACACAGGCAGCATGGTGTCGCTGGTCTCCAGGGCACTGGGATGTCGTTGAACTAGCCAGCGCCACAGCTTCACCTCCTGCCAACAGCCGCAGCGCCACAGCAAGGGCCAGGTCACAGCGCGTCAACCATGACTATTTCATGCGATGCGGAACGATGGGTGTGTGGTTTCGCAAGCACGCGGGCGGGCGGGCGCACCTCGACCGCATTGAACGACTGGTCATTGTTGTGGTTGCTGCGCAGCAGGGCCTGCACGAGCACGGTGAGGGGGTAGCAACCAGGGCGCAGGCTGTCCACGCCAAAGCCATCCTCCGTGAGGCAACTCTGGTTTGGATTGGGACATTTGGGAAACGATACATTAGCGCTGGCGCATAACCAGCGGACGATCAAGTTGCCTTTTCGCAGAACAGGGAGGGAGAGTAAGAGGGCAGGGGGGGGGGGGGGGGGGGGTTGCGTTGCTGGCGTGGGCTAAGCATTGGTTTCTGGTAATGGAAAACTCATTGCCGTGCGAGCGACATGTGACTCGGGGCTGGGAAGCACCGAACCTTCATGGAGTCTGAAGTAGGCGAAAGCGCGCCATCGCCATCCTTGGGAACCACTTTCACGGGCACGGCTGCGGGGGCGGCCCCAAGCGCTGGGAAGGTGTCCATGGTGAAGACGACTGAGAAGGGCGTCGCCAGGAACTCCGCCATCACCACGTGCGCGCTACCGCTGGCGCTGCCGCTCGTGTTGTAGTTGAGCGCAATGGAGGCGGTGGAGGGCAGCAGCTCCTGCAGGCGGGCAATCGTGTTATCCACGCACAGGCGCGCATGAGCCGGGGCCTACGTGCACGCCTCCGCCCAGCAAGTGTCTGCTAGGAGCAGCAGGTCCATGAGGTCGCATGAGGTGCTGGGAAGCGCACCTGGAGCACGGCCAGCAGGTCCGAGATCAGCAGCAGGTTGATGTCCTCGTCCAGGGGCTCAAGCTCCGGGTTCAGAGTCCTCAGGCGTTGGTCGTCCCATCGAGAGATATCCCTGCCGGCGGCAGCAGCCATACAAGTCTCAGCATACTCACTCTCCGCGATACCTCCGGGAGCGCTCTCGTCCACTCCATTCCGCAGTGATTGGGGGGCAGGCGGGCGCGGTACCTGGTGACGATCTCCGCCAGGGTATCAACGTCCATCATAAGCGACTGGACTCCCGACCCCGGCAAGTTGGCCTTCACCGCCACCGCGCCCAAAGTGACGGGAATCAACACCCCCTGGTCAGGAGGGCCGGCGCTCCACCCGCACATGGACACCTGGAATCCCACCTGAACAGGCATCAATGCGGGCCCGGCACAGCATCAGGCGGGGCACCCTCCCTGCGCTCAGCAGCATCTGTGCCTGATGAGACATTTGCACAGCCTGTAACAAAGCGCACAGATGGTCAATCGTCGTCGTAGTTGTCTACGGCCCAGCATCCCTTGTCGCGGACAAGCAGGTAGACAAAAGCTTATCAGATGACTCTCTGGAGGCACCGTTTGCATCCGTTGGCGCCACGGAGTCTGCCCGCCCACAAACATTTGTACTGTGTGCATCCGAAACTCAAATGTCAGGGCTATCTTCTCGACTTGAACCATGTGTCAGTGATGTAAATAGGTACACCGCCTAGCAACTTTGGTGGAGTGGC
This sequence comes from Tetraselmis striata, assembly GCA_006384855.1. NCBI lineage: Eukaryota > Viridiplantae > Chlorophyta > Chlorodendrophyceae > Chlorodendrales > Chlorodendraceae > Tetraselmis > Tetraselmis striata. Next base: position 95,839 of record VCJN01002572.1, read on the forward strand.
TGCATACACACCTCGGGCAGGACTGGTGCACTGCATGGCTCTCCGCTGTTGTCAACATAGGAAGTGACCTGCAGCAGGGCGGGGTGCAAGCGTGGGTTCGTCAGCCGCAGGCGCGTGACACCCCGCTCACCCCAAGCGTCCGGCAAGACATCGCATCGGGCGGCGCCTCGCGGCATATCAACAGGGGGGGGGGGGGGGGGGCACCTGTGCGCCAGGTTCAGTGAGCTCGTAGTGACGGTATTGGCGATCCATGTAAGCCACAATGCTAGGCATGGCGTAGCTCAGCGCCACCCCAGGGCGCGCCGCGCCGACAAGTTCATCCATTGACGCAAGTGGCTGCCCCTCGCATTGCATCTGAAGCGGCCCAAGCAGACAACACTGAGCATGAGACGGACCAAAGCTTGCAGACACACACACACACACACACACACACACACACACACACACACACACACACACACACACACACACACACACACCACACACGCCCCCCCCCCCCCCCCCCCACACACACACACGCGCGCGCGTGCGCTGGATGGAAGCTCCTAGAAAGATTGGCAGACGTTGCGCCTAACGATAAGTAGATAACCATAGGAGATATACATAATAATCTGCCTCTGATAAGCAGATTATTATGCGATCAATAAGTATGACAGGAAGCCATGGGTGCCATACTGCCGTCACAGTAATGGCAACGCTACGATAAATTTGGCCCCTCTCAAAGACGGCAAATACAGACAAAGTACCGCAGATAAATTTGGGAATTGACCCACCGGGTGCATACGGCCCAACGTTGAGGCTCGTAATCCTGGCTCATAGGTGCGCCAGCACCCGTGGTCTGATGCATGACACATAGTAGACGGCGTTTATTGATGGCATAGACACATCTGATTTATTCGACTACTTAGGCCACGGTGAAACACGCATCCCCCGGGCGTCTGGTTGAGCTTGTGGCGTAGCAAACCTGCAGCAGAGATTTCTTTAATTCGTTCCGTTCCAGCGGCAGCAACGGCAGAAACGCATGGTCTCCTGCGCGCGATCATTTAAATCAGAGGCACTGTGTCAGCATGGGCAACTGCCATGGTGGCGGCTGCAGCTGGCCATACAGTAGCGTCATGTCAGCACCCAAGTTTTGGGGAAAGGTGTGTGTGTGTGTGTGTGTGTGTGTGTGTGCGTGTGTGTGGGGGGGGGGGGGGGCGAGGGGGCTTCTCACCCAGCACGCCATCCACAGTCCCCGAGGCTTTGAACCAAAGAACAAACAGAGCCGCCTCCTTCAGGTTGCTGCAGGTCAGTCCCTACACACGTACATGATTTCGAAGGTCAATCCGCGCCAAACCGCCATTATCACTTCAACCCGCAGGTCAACCATGATGGGCCGCGCTTTCAATGAATGCCCGGCCGCAATGCCACGGGGCATGTGGCCGCACCTGCACAGGGTTGCCGTTTCTCAGCACCGCCTGCACGCTGCCGGAGATTGGCCAGTTCAGGTCGTTGTCGTCGTCAATTGTCTGCAGTGGGTTGACAGGGGACGGAATGTGTTAGACTCCCTCATGCCCTGACACTTTGCGCATCTCCGCTAGACACAGCCCGGGCGTCCCTCGGCGGCGAGGTTTCACCTGGAGCTTTGAGGGCGCCAGGGAAGCGAGGTACTCAGAGGCAATGCTTGTGTATTTTATACCCTGCGGACACACACATGGTCATGCTAGCGCGCATGGGTATAGCTGGCAGGCAGGCTGGAAGAGGGGAAGGCGCACATCAGAAGGAAGGGAAGCCGGGGCAGGTGGGAAAATTGGGGGGGGGGGGGGGGGGGGGGGAGGGAGGATGACCCACGTTATACATCAGCGCCTGCTGCAGCTCAAATATGACAGCACTGCGGTAGTCAACGTAGCCAATGCTAAAGGGACTGGTCCGGACAGCATATGCTGCCGCCGCGCCAGTGGCCTGGAAAGCAAAAGTGCCGTTCCTGGCGGGCCAACCGGCGCTTCCACCTGCCAGGTGAAGGATACGGCATAAGAGCATGCAGGTATTGAGCTCAAGGGCAGAAACCAGAGAGCAAGTTGGGACGAGGGTGTCCCTGTGCACACCTTCTTCCAGCGAGCCATCAGCCAGTTGCTCCTCGTAGGGGAAGAAGCTTTCCTTCAGCGAGCTGCGGCATCATCAACCGTGGTAGCCAAGGTTATGAATGGCGCCAAATAGGCCAAGACGTGAAGTAACTCCCCCCCCTCCCCCCTTCTTCCCCTTCCTACTCCTCTTCCCCCACCAGACTCTGGCGGGCACGCCCAGCACATCATCGCACCTTTTCAACACGTAGTTCTCGCCAGAGCTCTCGCCGTGCGCAACAACCTGCGTGCCATGCATGCACTGGAGTGTGAGTCGGCGAGGCGGGCGGTGCCGCAGATGCTCACATGACGCGCATGCATGGCCGCGCACCAGGATGTCCTGCTCCGGGAGTGCATCTGCCAAGTCCGTGTTGAGCTGCATGATGGCCGGGTGCCGCCAGTGCGTGATCTCCCCGCTGAAGATGCGCCCCAGGGTTGCGAGGTCCAGCCTGAGAGTGTGCCGCTGGCCATCCAGCTCTGCCAAATGCCGCCACACGGTGAATATGCATCCATATAGACATACATAATCCCCCCAGGTTCTTCCCACACACCCATATGCATGAAACGTATTATAAGGCAGGGGAGGAGGGGGAAGCGGTTGCGGCGTCTCACCTGGAAGGTTGTAGACTACGGCCAAGGGCGCGGTAAACAGAGGGAACACCTGCACCAAAGTTGTGAGGGAGTGTGAGGCCGAGGACATGAGGACAGTGCTCACAAGGGGGGAGGAGGGGGCCGGGGGTACCATATGGTCCATGTCACTCGGCTCATAAGGCTTTTCAGTGACCAGCAACGTGAACCCCTGCACGGAGGCATGCCGCAACTCTCAGAGCGTGTGAGTCCATCGGGGTTGCCCTGCTATTCCACCAGCAAGGCATGTTTCCGATATTTATTTATTGCTTCTCTACCACGAGGCCCATTCCAGAGCAGCGTCTAGCAAACACCAATCCCGCCAGCCAGGCCACAGCCCGTCAGCCCGGCGTCCTGGAGGCAGCACCTCTGTTGGCAGCGCGTCGTCGCCTGCGCTGCAGTGTGTGGCGTGGTCCTGGAAACGGCACTCGGCGCTCCGCGGCGCCAAGCTGCAACGGCACATCGACACACGGGCGTGCCTCAAAAAAGCGCACCGCACCCGCACGAAGACAGACCAGGCCCTGTGTGTGATGATACAACCCTCAAGCACCGTCGATGCCGCGCCCAGGATGTCGCGAGCACCTGTGGTACGCGATGTCCGCGGGAGAGCTGGCGCCCCGCTCCGTGCGGTACAGGCTTACCAGGTCCTGCGGTGCCCAGGGTCACGCCCACAGATGAGTTAGCGAAACCATAGCTCGTGGGAACAAACAAGAGGCTGTCGGGTAGAAAGGAGCAAGCAAGGCGGTGTACGACCCGCGACCGGTGCGCTCCAGCGGTACTGAAGTACTACAGGACAGTGGTGTATGATATGGTTTGGCTGAACGCACCCAGCTTGGAGGCCTGGGGGTTGCTAAAGCGCATCATCCGACCTTTACCGTGGTGTACTGTACATAAATATTCTATATCGTCGGACCGCAGCATCGTCGCCCGAGGAGCGAGCGAGTGAGACGGCAGGAAGAGGAGGGGGGGGGGGGACGTGGGGGCACCTCGAATACGGGTCGGAGCCAGGTGGAGCCCGCAGATTGTACCACCACCCTCGTTGCCACTTCGGGCAGCTCTCTATCTGAATCTGCCAGTATATTTCTGCTGCTCAGCCGAAACTCCTTGGCCGTGGCCACGCTCGCGGTGAACGCCAGTGCGAGAAGGAAGGGTAGCGGCCGCGGCCGCGACATGCCGCCCCCGTCACGTGCCCCCCTGGAGCCCTGGACTACTTACCGTCTTACCCCGCGTTTGGCACTGCCCCACCCCAGGCAGCTGTCACCGCCAGCACTTCTCGACAGCCCGGAGTCTGCCACCTCGGAACAGCCTACCACTCGCTCGGTTTTGCAACAGGTGTGCGGGACTGCGGTTGCTGGCGTGTTCCCTGCGCTACGACGAGTACAGATCCGCGTCTTGCATGCGCCGTGAACACGGTGCCAGTATCCGACTGGCGCTGTACGCATTACAGCACCCGTACTAATAAAATTGCGGCAGTCATATTGGGGGGCTTCTGCGGAGTTCCCCTAACTACTGTACGAGGACAGTGATCATCATCAGTGCATATCATCACGTGCTACGACTGTCGGGATCCTTGTATATTATGTTGAAGTGACATCCATGTACATATGGTCCATGTGTACATGTACATGTACATGGAGCCTCCACTGACCTACGTCCACATGGCCCATACTGTCTACCCGTACACATGAATTGAACTGAGAACACATATATGTGTTGTAAGGATATGCACCACACAAATCCCCATGTGGGTACCCATCAGTGCCTGGTGCGTTTTGCGCGGTATCCTTACATGTGCACACGGGTCGTTGGCTGACCCATGTACGCATGGACTGCCCTCGACGAATGCCCATGTACACGCGGACCGGCCCTGTACGCATGGAGCGCGGTACTTGGACCATTCACATATGGGTCCACAAGGTACATCCCTTGTCCGCTCGGTAGAGCGGTCGTCTCGTATGCGAGAGACCCGGGTTCGATTCCTGGCCGATGTATTTCGGCAATGTCGGCCCTGCGTGTCCCGGGTTTACCCGATTGATGCATTAGCCCTTCAGGGTTCGAATGAGGCAATGGTCTACGGGCTATGCCAGACCTACGACTGCAGTTGGCGCACGAGGTCAAGTGCTGGGGCGGCTTCGGCCGATGTCCCGGGGCGAACTTTACTTTACTTTTATGGGTCCACGCTATCCAGCCCATGTGTGATATAGTAGAATTCTTCCGCATTTTCAGGCAAGATTAACTATATTAACCATATTTCAATTAGTTCAAATTAAGTAGCAGATGCTTGTTACACCAGTCCACATAAGTCTTTGCACAAATAAATCCGCGCGTATCATTGCCTCGGTGCCCAAGCCACGAGGCGGGCCACGGGGCCATGGATCCTTGTACTCCAGTGCATGCGATCCTCCTACGCCAAGGAGACAGCCGTTTCTCCAGGTTATCGCACTTTCAAAGTTGTTCTTCGGCAATGGCATTGCTTGGAACATGGCTAAAACCACAGAAAAAAACGGGCGATGGATAGGGGGCAACTTGTTGGCGGCGTAGCTATAATCCGTCGCATATGCCCGCGCGCTGCCGGTGGTGGGTGCATGCGCTGTAAGACGACCGAGCTTGAGCTCAATCCATACACGCTGCCGATGCAATGCATGGCATTTCCATGAGAGTGTGCCACTAATCCCGTCGTCGTGATGGGGCCAATCATCCCACAATTTTCCAAGCGGCAAGATAAGCGCCGTTGGCTGCGCCTCGCTGGGTGAAAGTAGCACACATTGCCTTCGATTCCATAGGCGCATGCTTATACCGCACGCACCGTGGGCTAAGCGCGGGCTGGCCCCCTCGACAACAATGGCGCCACTGCTACACATGTATGCGCGCATGTTGTCATACATACATGTCACACATCATCCAAGGGAAAAAGCCAAAATGATGACGGTGTCCGCGCGACGTGGAGACCTATCCAAGGGGTCCTCGCGCCTGGGAGCTTGCGTGGAAGGGCACCTTACATGCCCCCATCATGCGCCCCCACCCACAGTGAGCGGGCTGGCTGGGATACCAGAACATGGGGGGGGGGGGGGGGGGGGGGGGGGGGGTAACTTTGGCAGGCCGTAACATTTCGCCGTTTTATCAGATTGGGCTGAAAATTAGTGCATTTGAAAGCGCAGGTCACGGGCTTTCCATCGCACTGATTTACAGCCCAATCTGATAAAACGCCGAAATGTTATGAATTAAAATGTGGTTGCATTATTACTGCTTTTTGCAGGGCGCACAGCCAGTTTGCGAATGTCGCATGCAGCCCGCTAGCTGACCATACACTCCAAACCATGCGCCGCGCGGCATGGGGTAGGCGGCCAACACATGTATCGCGGCGACCATGGGAGAAAAACACGGTTCTTTACGTCTAAATGTTGGTGTGCCGTGCGCTCAAACCGTTCACCGCCCGGCCGTGTAGCACTTGTTACACTGGCAGTGCCGCATAACAGGCGACGCACGCGCCACGCGCGCCGCCGCACTGGCCCTAGCACACCATGTGCACGCTCTTTCATGGTTATCCTCGCAATGGCTGCAACGGCGTAGACTATGCGTGGCTTTCCCGACTAGACGCGATTAAACCCAATCATACGCGTAAAAACATGCAGAGACTTTTGTGGGCTGCTGTACATTAAATTAGAGTGAAATAAAAGAGACTTCAGTTCATTTCATGCTGTTCTAACATGTAGTTAATTGCACGGAATGGGTGACAGCTCCCTGAGCGCTAGTGCCAACACCATGGTCCTCGATGTTATGCATGACAGCAATTGTATGTTATTAGGGTGACACCTAGAGTTGCGTTTCCTACCAGCTTTGCGGAAACTGCAAATGCGGGTGGCACATCACGGCCCTATACATGTGCATTTGATCATTCCTTGGCCCCCAAAAAGCCACACATATCTTACGCGGTTACGCCTTCTTTGAGGGAGATCTTCTTCCATGATGCTTGGTCGCTCCACTTCTCCACCACACCCGCCAAGCCCAACCGCGCAGGTGCAATGTCGCGCAAAGTGATCCGGGTCTTGCTGCCCATATGTGGTCCTGTTAACACCCGCGTTCACAACGACTTTTTAAGAATTGCGTTCTGTGCCCTGCAAACCAAGGAGTTGGGGGAGGGCATTTGACCAAGAACATGTGTGCGTCATCACGGGGACACATCAAGCATTGCATGCAAATATCATCACCAGTCTGCAAAAGCAAGAGGAGCATAATCTATCTCATCTCAATCACCATGCATGTCAAGCATTTAGGATGCACCTTGCCGCGGTCCTCCTTTGCCAACGGCAGTCTGACCACATCACCCACCCTTGGTGTTGGGCCGGCCTTGACAGCGACCCGGGCATGCATCATCCTAGCCCGCTTGGCATGTGCAGCACCGCATTGAGCCATGATTGTCCGCCGCCCGGAACAGCTGGCCAGTTGGGAGGGAGATACTGGACTATAATCACCAACGGCATCGCGTGCTTGCAGGAGGACTTGTGGAGTAGCCTCCGTTGTTGCAGCCGGAGGCGGCGGTGGTTCCTCATGCGACCTTCGCCTCTTACGGCCCACCGACTCACGGGACGAGACAACCGCAGTGGTGGCTGCACATATCGTTTCAAGCGAGCGAGGCACCACATCCACAGACCCAGCAACCATGCAATCGTTGCCACATCACTGGCCACCATCCGTGCCACCTGCGTGCGAGACACATGAGTGACACAATAATCACACCCATGCCATAGCATGCATCGCATGCTAACAAGAATGGCAGCAACAACAGGTTACTCCTTACTTGTACATATGACATGGTAGAAGGCCCAAGGTAAAGCAATCTATTTTGCACCGAGGCACGCGGTGCATTGTGGTTAGATCTAAATCAAGGTTTGTTAGCAGTGGGATTGATAGCTAACATGAAGGCCGGTTGGTTCATTTGTGCGAAGTTGGGAAAACAATTCCGTCCAAGCTAGGGCAAATCAAAAGAGTGAAAGAAACGTGATGGTTACAAGCAGTTTGTCCCGTCGGGGGCAGAAACCTGGGACAAAACATAAGGGCGAGGGAAACGTGATGACTACAAGTAGTTTGTGGCGTCGGGGGCTGAAACTCCGTCAAATACGCTGGGACAAAACATGAGCCGGTAATTTTGTGGAAAAGTGTACTAATCGACCACATAATCCCCGCAACGCTCTGCCGCATGGAGTCTCCTCTTCTCCGCCGCTCCACGCTCTTCTTGCTCCTCTGCAACGGTCATTGGCGGCGGTAGACCCGGCCACTTCTTGAAATCACCTAGACAAAGTCTCCGAGTCTCGTCCCATGGCTTCTCTTTGAACCATGACTTCATCTTGGATTTTATCCCAGCGATTTGCGTCTTCTGTTTGTCAATGCGGATCGTCTTCAAGTTCCTTTGTGGGAACGAGTGGTCCGGATGCATCTTGTCCCAGAATACACATAGGGCCGCAGCGACCTGCGTGCAAACCGCGCGCGTTGATTTTTATGTTTTATCGCATGTTTTGTCACTCACCCGGGCTGCACCCCTCACGCACTGCCGTTGTCCCGGTTCCGGCTATGACGTCGACAATTGTTGTCCCGTATGTTGCCGCCATCTTCAAGTGCTTGGAAAAGAGCGCGATCGGCTTTTGGTACTTGTTCATGGTCTGTCTGTTCTCGTCCTTTAACTTCGCGGTGTCTTTGAAATGGCCGAGCATGATCGACGAGGAGAACCTGGAAAGGCAAAACCGGCTCAGTGTTGCTTAAAACAAGCCGGCTACTTTCCACGAATCAAATCCCACGGGGATCATGAGAGCAAATGTTGCCAGCTACGATGCTGGGCGCTGGCTTCCTGAAGTAGAGGCAGTACTCAGAGTCGTGACGCAGAGAACTGCCCATCCTCATCATCCCACAGGCTTTGGCCCAAATCAAGACGTGATAGACAAGGTCCTCAGCTTGTTTCCGAACGGCTGTTATTGCGGATCCAAGCTGCGCTGGTCCGAGAGGTGAATCAAGAAATGGCACCCATCGAGAGCAGTGTAGACGTTAGAAGATCTAGTGAGGATATTCACTCGCCTGCGCGGGGAAATTCGGAAATCCGGTAAATGAAAGCATAGTCACCTACGCCCTCTTTTTTTTTTTGGGGGGGGGGGGGGGGGGGGTATCTTGCACGATGAAAGCAAACACGTCGTTGGAGTCGTCCGTGCCCCACGCATCATTCTTCGAGTCCCAAGTGTGCGAGCCAGCTCCGAATAACGCGTCGGCCATGAAGATTGTGGCCTTGGTGGCACTTATTACTTCCGACATGGCTTCCGCGACAATTTTTTGTCGCGGGAGCATTATTGAAGTCGCCCTCCACGATGCAAGTCTCGCAAAGCTCAACCCTCAAATAGACTTCACCATCTTTCGAGTAGGGGTCTTCGCCCTTGGGCATCATCGGATATTCCTCGGCCTGAGATTTTATAAAACCCAATTAGAGTTATTAATAGGTCACACAACGAAACTTTTTCCTCAGAAATCATTTGTGGGATCGATATTTGACCTTCATCGATATCCACAGCTCCTCAGAAAACCTTGGAGCGGAAATCGCGAGAAGCTCGGGGGCACATGTCAGTAGAGCGAACTCTGTGAAGAAAGTTCTCGCCATGTCCGGCATTTGGTTCGTGATGTGAAACGCCTGACTTTTGATGCAAGTGTTGGTGGTCGCGATATGCTCTTGAACCAGTGTTGGGTGAGGCACTCGGCGGATTTCATGGCCCTCCATCTCTTAGGAGGGGTCAGCAAGACCATCAAAGGACCGGAGCGATGAGAACCTTTAACAAATCATGGAACCTTTTGGGGAAGCCAGTTGGACCGAGGTCATCAAGCTTGGCTCGGAACCTGGTGGGTGCGTCAAGGCAAGCGGCCGCTTGCTCATCCGACACATCGCATTGGATGACACATCATAATCGATGATGTGGTCTGAGAGGTATTCCCCCCACTTCCTGGCCGGTTCGTCCGGCGTCAGCAGTTAGATTGGCTTCCTGCCCTTAGCCGTGTCGATGGCATTCACGAGCTTGATGCTCGCCCGACGCAGGAGATCGCGAAACCTCCAAGTCTCAATCTTCGCCAGCCACTCCGCGTCGGTGTGCGTAACATCCATGGGGTCATCGTCGCCGGCATCTTTGACTTCTCTTCCCCCGCTAGAAATACAGGTAGCGACTACTAATAGCGAGCAGCGCCTAGCGAGTTATAACTCAGGAAGTCCTAGCGCCCCATCTACTTCAAAACCGCCTCATCCCCTCGTACCCTGTCGACGCATATTTGGGCCACATCGCCACATCTGCCACTAACAACCTGCCTATGCCACCGACCAACTAGGTCGTCGATGCCTACCTTGCGGATAGCAACGTCGATAAGCAGGCGACTACCATGCACAGCCACAGTATGCGGTTTGAACACGTCAAGGCTCTTGAGCTAGAGCCCGAAGGTAAGACACATGTGCCCAATATTATTGCCATCAGCCCCGCTTTAAATCCGAAAAGCTTTCGTAGACTTTATGTCCGATAACAATTTAGTGTCGCTAAAACCCAAACTTACTCCCGCCCATCATGCTACGAGTACTACATATACCGGCGCAATGCTGTATTTATTTATGCGACGACTTAAGTGATACCTTGGTCCGCCTGCGCAAAATTAAAACCATTAAAACCGCGCCGCTCAAAAGATTACGAGTAATCATGGCAGACGGCCGCACGCGTCGTGGCCACTAGCGTCGCAGTCCCGCAGTTAAAATTAGATGATAATAAATGACTGCATATCCAATAGCACATGCTGAGTCTATTACAACCTACTTGCAAAATAATTCCGACGCCATTCTCGGCCTACCTTTCCTATAAAAAATCCGCATATTAATTCGACCGCTGGCTCCCTCGCGTCCCCCGACGGCCACGCCGTTACATGCCCTGTCGAGCCCCGCTCCGGTAATGTCGACGCCATTCCAGCTAGTACTAGGCTCGAAAACTACTTATTTTAAAAGATCCTACACTGTTTTCTTTTATGCTTTAGTCCGCGAATACGACGCAAAAAAACACATATTTTGCCCAATCCATTGATAACGATATTACCGCTAACACTACCGACCATTGTGCTGAACATACCTCACAATTTCGATCCCTTCTACTTAAACATAAAGGAATATGCCAACTATTGAATCCCCTTCCGCATCTAAGCCCCGGCGTTATTCACTTCGAAATACCACTACTTTAAGATGCCCATGTACCACCCGGCAAAACATACATTTTGCCTTCCACCAATCCACCTGCCGCGTTAGAAGAATATATAAGGATTTAACCACCATCATTTCCGCCTTTTTGCTGCACATGTCATACTTGCCTAACATGACAATATGGGCATGCGCATGTGCATTGACTATCGTCATTTGCATAGATATACCCGCCGAATAGATTTCGATCCCGGTACTACGCGCCGCCATGTTCTTAGATATGCTCGCGGGCGATGCCGCGTACTCCGCCCTCGACCTAATTTTCCTCTATTAACACCACCTTGGAACAAAATACGGACGCCGACAAAGCAGTATTTAAAACTCACTTCGGTTATTACAAATTCCTAGTCAGGCCATTTGGCATGTTCAATGCCCTGTCGGCGTTTCAACAATGGATGGATGACTAACGGTTTGCAGTCGCATACAACATGTTTATTCTTGTGTACTTTGATGACGTTTTGGTATCTAGCACCTTCCTCGAGGAACACATAATACACCATACACCACGCTTGTTTTACTCGCCAACACCACATACTGTCGCGACTCACTGCGTAATATCCTAAACCGAGAACGAACTCGAATATTTGGGCCACTAGATAGCCAACGCGGCACGCGTCCTTCCAATTAAAAAAAAACATTGTTGCACTTCGCGATTTGAGCCCCGCCGGATATTGCAAAGCAGATACAACGATTTCTCGAAGTCGGAAATGTATGTTTCAAATGTTTTCAGAAACAGTCTCGCAATATAATGGTTTTTCCCAATATATACAGAGTTTAAAGGAAACAGCGCGAACATATATATATATATATATATATATATATATATATATATATATATATATATATATATATATATATATATATATATATATATATATATACGTTGCCTTTCACGCAGTTACACCATATAAGCTCTGAATACGCCTTAGGCGCCGTGATACTTCAGCAAATTGCAAAAGGACACCTCCAACAGTGCGCTTCACAATCTACCCATACCAGATGCCCCACCTACGCCCAAGAACTTTGCCGCGTGGTTGCGCTTTGACCAACTCATGGAGCTATATAGCAAATGGTTCTAAGATCACGACCATACCTCACTATGCCACTCTACGCCACCTGCCCGTCTAACCAACGTTAAGCCACCGTCACTCACTATGGCTCCGTATTGCTTTACCATATCTAGCAAACCAACCCCGCACCTGAAGCACGTGCTCGACAGATTATAGTTACCGCAATATAATAAGCTCTTGAAGCGAGGGCCGGTCTCGTCATCCGGATTCGCCACAGCTATACTACCAAAGCAAACTACTACATACGCTGACCGTATCCCCAGTTGCGTTATATAATTCCAACAACAGTTCATTGTGCTAGATGTCTAATATCGTATGCCTGCCCACCTAAAATAAAAGCCCATCTTCAATTGATCATTCCGAAATTACTCGACGCACGCTGCCGGCCATCTTGATAGCGCACGCACTCGCGCCACCCTTCGGAAAACTTATGGCGACCCATTATCCGCAACATACTTGCCCACCTTGACCACTTACACATAATCCCATACATCAGCACATAGGCTCCGTGTCTCCCGTACGTACAAGCTCCCGCTGCTCCTAGGCAATTATTCCCATAAACTTTGTGTACCGTGCCGCCCTCTCCGCAAGTGACTTTGCCACTATAGCCACACTTGTACGCATATTCACGAAACAAGCCCGCTTCATCCCGTGTAGTATCCACTGTGACGCTCCTCAGCTTGCCCGCTTTTTTATTGACAATCTTTTCCGCCGCCACGCCATGTTTGCGGCCTTAGAAGACCGCGGTCCTCCCTCCACCTCGGTTTTGGCGAACTATGTTTCGCTCGTAATGCTCGTTACGTAATGACAACTGGCCCCGTTAATCCCTCGCCGATTTCACTTATAACAACGCCAACCACTCCGCCATTAAATGCACTCCATTTGATGCCCGCCGCTCCGACATGAATCCGCTCACGTCCGCTACCTTGTTATGCCAACTTGTCGACCCCGCGGATCGCATTATTAACATCGCACAGAAATACAGGATGCCCACGCCTTTGTCTAGGAACACTACTGCTTCAAAATCAGCCGGTTCGATGATCTCGTTACATCAGCCCTTACCCCATTGTACACTGAATTCCCTCACATGCATGCCAAACTCCGCCTACCACCTGCTATGGCCTCCCATCCCGAATTCCACGAAACCTGAGTTCAAGCCATATCCTAAAATACGTGTTTATATGCTGGACGATTCTGTCCGCTTAAACATAAACCGCTTCCGTTCGAAAAATGTTTACTGCAACCCGTTATCGTGCCCTGTCCGCAAAATACCCCGCCCGTTTTCCTTTGCGTATCCCGTAGGTCTACTTTTTGGGGCCGGGATGGAATGTTAGGGTTACCACTATAACCCTACCTGCATACTCATACCCATCACACTCGTAAACACATGCATGCTCGTATATATATATACATATACTCATACCTGTACTACTCGTCATCTGCTCATTGCCCGCACGCCACCAGTACATGTTACACGTCTTACCGACGTACGGCCACATTACGCTCGCATGCTTCTACCAATGCCCGAGGCTGTATTCAGCAATCCCCGATGACTTCAAGACTAGATCGCATCTCCAAACCTAGCACATGTTTGCAACCGGCTGCCATGCCAATAGCTGTATATAGCCGTGTACGTCCCGGTACACTGTATCAATTCCTTCGCTGCAAACCTTTTCCTTGCCTACGCTAAAGCCTCTTGCCTAAAGCTTACACAGTGACGTCCATGGCTTCCTGGCGCCTCTCCTTCGCCCGTTGCCTTCGTTCCTCTTCAGTGCCGAAGAGGTCTTCGTCCGTACCGACACCGAGGAATTCATGCACTCTTCTTTGGCCCCCCTGGGCAGCCACCGCTCCGGAACCAGAGGCTCCAGAACCAGACGCTTGCCCGGTAGTCGGCCTATGAGTCTTGGTACCGGACGCGTAGGCGGGGGCTTTGAGAAAAGGAGCGGGATGAGCTGGCTCGGGGTCCTATACATGCTCCGTCTCAAGCTCGAGCTCGGGCTTGGGCTCTGGCTCCGGTTCAGGCTCACGTGTAGGTTCCGGCTCCGGCTCTTGCTCCGGCTCCGGCTCATGCTCATGCTCCGGTTCAGGCTCGGGCTCGGGCTCAGGCTCCGGCTCGTTCCCGAGCATTGGCTTTGTTTCTGGTACTTGAGGCGCCCTCTTGGCCAGAGAAAAGCCTTGACTCGGGGAATCTGAAAACAATAAGTAGAGTACTCGACACACCTGCAGTATGGGCATCACAATCAAATACTAAAAAACATCGACATATTACATCAAATCCAATCGTTATTTTCTTACCCGGGGATCCCGATCAGTTGCGTGTTATTTCCTACCGGAAACCAATACGGGAATATCTTGAACGGGTATGACAGTTGGTACGCCCCCGGAAGTTCCTATATATTTATCGTACGACTCGGTACATCCCTTGTCAGCTCGGTTGAGCGGTCGTCTCGTACACGAGAGGTCCGGGTATCGGTGTATTTTCGGCAATATCGTCCCGGCGCGTCTAGCGCTAGGGTTTACCCGGTTGATGCATTTGCCGTTCGGGGTTCCAATGAGGCAATGGTCATGGTTATGCCATACCTACGACTGCAGTTGGCGCAAGACGTCAGGTGCTGGGGCGGCTTCGGCCGATGTCCCGGGCGAGCGATCTTTACTTTTATTTTAACGCCTCGGTGCTTGCCCCCGCCTGCCCGCCCCCTGTCTGCCGCCCGTAGTAGTAGTACTTTGCCCTTGCCCCACTCTCCCGCCCAGTCGGAGTAATTTGGAGTACCACCGCCCGTTTAACCAAACCCATCCCTCAGCGCTGCCCGACATCCCGCGGTGCCGTCGTTGCACCACTCAACCACCACTGACCTCGCAAAAGCGGCAGCACACCGGCTGCCGTATCGTACATAGCTGCATATTCGACCGCCACGGTCAGCCCCGTATGCACCGTGATATGTCTAACTCCCGTTGACCGTCACCGCTCGGGCGCTCGGTCGCCGCGCGACTCCGTGATGTGCTGACCGGCGGTGCGGGCGCATGACACTAGTCGCGTGACACCCGGGCGCCCGAGCGGTAACGGTAAACGGGGACTAGACAGGTCGGTGCCATATGGTTGTCGAATAAGCGGTTATGCACGATACGAGAGCCGGTGTGCTGCCGCTCTTGCGTGGTGGTGGGTTGATGTAGCGCTGGCACCGCGGGATGCTACATACAAGCAATACAAATAAAAGATCCGAGCATGTCATGTACCTGCGCGCAACCGCACATATATATAGCCTTATAGCCGGTATACGCGGGCAGCCGACTACCGGTACATCGCGCCGTATAAGAGTATCGATAACGGGCGGCGGAGTATAATCGGTATATCCGAGTATTGCTATTGACATGCTAGCTGATGGGGCGGCGGTGGATGTACTGTAAATTAACTACGGAGATACATGCAAGTATTTCCGGGGAAATGAGGTGGAATTCTTGTACTATATGACGGGACTATAGATTAACATAGAAACTATGGGATCTCATTAGGGTTTCGTCTCCTCTTCTTTGCCTTATCTTAGGAGTTGTTGAGCTGCTTAAGCGCTTGATGCCAGGCTAAATACGCGGTCGGTCACTATCGTATGCCATGCTATGGTGTTGATGAAGAACATCTTGATGCATTTTGGCATTGCACGGCCATAAATCATGTTGGGGCTGCCCCTTGGGTGCTTGTGAGGCACCCATGATGACAATGATGCGGCGTGGCAGGCGCCCAATAAAGCCCATATGGCTGACATGTCCAAGCCAACCGAGCTTTCGTTTGTTAATGTAGACAGTATTAAATGAAATAGACGCCCAACTCCTAGCTTAGCTTCTCAATAGAGATGTAGCATCTCCCGATGTCCTTCATTGCGCGCCAGTCATGCCATCAATGACCCGCCATCAATGACCCGCATGCACAGAGCATGGAAGAGTCAAAGGCGGGAGTACAAAGCCTCAGTCAACGACCATCACCCGCAGCCATACGGTAGGATGGAGAGGATGTCGGCGGTGTAGACAGCTCGCTTGGTACGCGGGCCAGAAAACTGCCCAGGTACGGGTATAGAAGCTCTCAACCACATGCATGAAGAGCTCCCCATGCATCTCGATGTCTTAACAAATCTCCCTATCGAATGTTGATGGCTGGGCTTAGGCTTCCGGAGTCGCTGCACATCATAGCACTCATACTTGTTGGAAGCATTTGTTCGTGGGCCACCATGCACCTCTAGACCCCACCGAAGAAAATGGCCTTAACTTTGCAACGGGGCCATCTTCACAAGATCGGCACGGGAGGCAAAAAGATGACGCCTGTGAGTTCCACGTACTCCGAGTCGGCGACGCTGAACTCGTGGCCATGTGAGGTAGGATATTTCTTCTACCGGAAAACGCCCTGGCGCGCGGTCGCTAGGAGTTCTCTCGTACGGATTTCTAACCGGAACGTTAACCGGCGGGGCGAGAACGTGGCCAGTGGCTAATTTTTCGTACCACGTACGACTTTCCCGGTAGGATAGGAACGTCCGCCTACCGTAAAGGGTTACACGCCTTTCGACAATACACTCTGCGCGATGCGAGACCCGCGCCGACAACATACCGAGTCGGCGGGTCTTCGGTGACGTCGTCGTCGCCGGCATCCGACCACAAGACACATCATAACCGGTATGGCACGTCCACACTATGCCCCATGCGCCCGCGCCCCGATGCTATGCGTTTGAGGTGCTGGCCCTCGTGCAAGACTGCAAGGCGGCGAAACGCTGGTCGTTTCGGGTGGACGAGACGGTGGACGGGTTGTAATCCCCCGGGAACGTACCGTACGGGTTCAATTCATCCCATCCACCTCGTTTTGCGGGCTGCGCTTTTGATAAAAGTGGACGAAATTTATTTCGGAGTAGACATGATGAAATAAATTGGCGAATCGGACCGCGCGTGGTGACGAACTCGATGCATGATGGGTTCGGATCTCCTACTGATGGCGGCGCGAGAGGTAGCGGCGCCGCCATCGCCCAAACTATTCGCACGCGCCAATTACGCACGCGCCACCCCGATGCGTGTGCTATCCGCATACGTTCATAACCAAACACCCCGAACTGTCCGCTGACGGGTCAGCGTTTGATCGGCGACGGAGTGGAGTGCCCAGACCTACCGACGGCTCCCAATTTGCAGCCTCGATGCAAAAGCGCGGCGCGCGTGATGGTGACGGGCGTGGAGATGAGGGGTACTTTCCTTTCCCACTACTTTCCGTGCATTCTTTGGACGCTCTCCATGTAACCATCACATGTCGCGCACTCGGCGCGTGGGGGTTGTTGCAACGAGTCTCTGCTTGCGTGCATGCATGGTACCTTGGGCGGCATTCTCATCTGCCGGAGTGCAAACGGTCAAGTATGATGCGTCTGCCCGTGGTCATTCCGTCCGCACCCTCTTCTGGTGCTGTTTCCACCTCGCAATTGCTGTAGCATGACGTTTCCCATATTGCCTAATCGGGTGATTTCCTGATCGCCTTTTGCAGCTGGCTCATCTAATATCTAAGATGAGGGGTGCTGGAGCGGCGCCGCGGCGCGCGCGCAGCACCAGCATGGGTTCGTGCATGTCAGGGCACTAAGTACTATTTTGTTTAGGAACTCGACTGAGCGGTAGTGGACGAGATCAGCAATTTTGGGCGACGATTTCAATAACCCGTCCATCGCTCACGGCAGTGTACGAGTTGATACGGGGCGCCCGTAGAAGTACGCGTGGACGTTTTTTCTACGGGTTAGATTAGAAACGTCCACCGTCTCGTCCACCCGAAAGGCGCCGAAAGGCACCCCGAAAGGGTGCGCATTTGTGAAAGCCCTGATGTAATAATTTGGGCACCCCGAAACGGTGCTCCGAAAGGCGCCGATTAGATTGGAGCATTATATAGGTGCATTCTCTGGACGCTCTCCCTGTAACCAAAAAGATTATTAGATCGTGGGCGAATATAGGGTATTAATCCTTATCACGTGTGAATTCCAAAATCACCAGAAATACAGAACCTCGGCAGGCGGCAGGCAGGCCAACCCCCGTGCGTTGCGGCCTTGCGGGAGACAGCGAGATGGGTGGCACCGCACACGCCACAATAGCTGGACGATAAGCGGGCGGGTTTTGCATTCTCTTGACACTCGCCCTGTAACCAAAAAGTACAAGCGGGCGGCGCGTTGTGATGGACGATTGAGATTCCTTACAACAAGTCAAACTGCCCCCGTAACTACACCCACCAGTCAAACGAAACATCCTGCGGGACGACGACGTTCTGCGCGACTCCACTCTCCATCACATAAATCACGCTGCCGGCACCGAGGAAGGGAGCACGACCGTCTCACGCGACAGGCTGGCGCCACGATGGCACTTAGGCTAACTATTTCACCGCTGCCGTCGACAGACGTCGGCGGCCGCTGCCCTCGCCAGATAAACTCTGCCACGAGGAGCGGCCGCCCGCGTCCCACTGTGGCGACTCGTGTCACGCGCCGTTCACTGCTCGGATGCTCCGCCCGCCACGCCTCCCGAGCGGCGTCCGCTCAGGCTCCGCGCGGGGACGCGGCTCTCGGCGCCCAGGTGGTCGACGGTGAGGCCACCCTGCTCCGCCGCCTGCGGAATTGTGATCGTCTCGAAGCATTTGATCTACGAGAACCTGCTAGTGGCCTACGGGGACCGCCACCCACAAGCAGCAGCCGCTCCTCCCTCGGCCCCTCCTACACCGGCGCAAAAAACTGCCCTGAAAAATATAGTGTGCTTGTGCGAGTGGGCCGGCGGGCACTGAGCGGGCTTGCCGTACCTGCGCAGTCGAGCCGCCGGCGCAAGCGGTTGTGGTGCTCGAGGAGGCGGCGGCCGAGGAGTCGGCCTGGACACCCTCGCTGGTGGTGACCACAGCAGTGGTGTGCCAGGCTAGCATTCTCTTCGGCTTCCACAGTGGTGTGCTGAACCCGCCGCTGAAGGCAATCGCGGCTGACCTGTCGCTGTCGATGGTGGGGCAGAGTGCGGCCGTGAGTGCGCTGGTCATCGGCGGCATGTCCGGCGCGCTGGGCTGCGCGCCGCTTTCGGACCGTCTGGGCCGGCGCACTGCACTGCTCACCCTCGTGCTACCACTCACGCTGGGAACCCTGCTGTCAGCCTGGGCAACCAGTGCCGGCATGATGGTCGCTGGCCGGCTGCTGTGTGGCCTTGGCGTCGGCGCGGCCAGCGTGCTGGCGCCCACGCTTTTGGCCGAGCTCAGTCCCACCAAGTCGCGCGGCATGATCTCCCTTCTCACTCGGCTGGGCTACGTGGTAAGGATGCATGCCTTCCCGTATCCTAGCTGGCTACCTACCGGTAGTCCATCTGAGCTGTGCCTCCCTCCCAGCTGTTCTGTGCTGCTCATCCTGGCCTTGTATGCTGCCTCCCCACCCCTCAGGTTGGCATGCTGGCGTCTTTTGCGCTGGCAGGCTACTTGCAGTCCTGCAGCGGCACCCTGGCCGACGGCGTGTGGCGCACCATCTTCCTGGCACCCCTGCTGCCGGTTGGCTTGCTGGCCGCCGGCATCCTGGGGGGCGTCGTCCCCGAGAGCCCCACCTGGCTGGTGCAGCAGGGCCGCAGCGCTGAGGGCGCGGAGGTCATGAGCCGCGTGCAGGCCGTCTCGCCTGCTGCGGCTCGGGAATGGGCGGCGGTGGAAGAGGCCAACATGGCAAAGGGCGAGAAGAAGGTTCGCTGGGCAGACCTACTTGCGCTGGAGCACCGGCAGTCGCTCACCATCTGCACCGGCCTGGCCGTCCTCCACGTGAGTCTGCCCCCTTCCCTCCCTGCCTGCCACCCCCATACCGCTCCGACGCCCGCCCGCAAATAGGCATTGCCGCTGGCCTTGTCTACGCTTTGGGCATCCATGGCAAACATGATATCCCAGAGGACCCACATACGGGTGCCGGCACGGTAATAAGAACACTGGGAATATGGATCTGCCCTATCTGCCTGAGATCAAATGCACACAAAACCAATAGCGGAGCTATAGTGAATGTTCTGTTAGGCTGTGTGCAAGCGCCGTTATAAGAAAGCGTCGGTATAGGTGCGCCGGCACCCGTAGTCAAGGTCAGAGCGGCGCAAATCACCCGCCGCACCCCCTACCCTTCCAAGAGGAGGTGAACGCCGAACAAGGCGCTTATCTAGGCTGTAAGGATATTCTCATCCACTGACGTAGCTCAGCAGCTGGGGCTTACCTATGGCCTCCCAGCCCCATTCCCCCTGGAGAGTGTCGCTTGACAGGGAACAAGCCAGGTAAGCCTTATATTGGGCCGTCTTCTCTGGGAAAGTGCAGGGCCCCTGGCAGCCGGCAACTCTGCTGAGGAGTGCTGTCCCTCGCTTCCTGGCAGGCGCTGAGTGGGTCAAACATGGTGGTGTTCTTCGCCGCCACTGTGTTTGCGGGCGCGGGCCTCGGCAATGCGGCTGCCATCGCCACGGTGGCTGTCGGTGTCGCCAATGTGGTGGGCACCTGCGTGGCAGCCGTGCTGACAGACCGCCTGGGACGCCGCCCGCTCGTCATCGCCAGCTTCACTGCCATGGCGGCCTGCCTGTGCCTGCTGATGGCCTCGCAGCTGCCGCCGGTGGTTGCCAGCTACCCGGCGTTCGCCACCGCCGCCGCGGTCGCGGCTGTGCCCATCTTCATGGTGTGCTTCGCCTCGGGCGTCGGGCCGGTGGTCTATCTCCTGTACAGCGAGGTGAGCCGCTTGTAAAAGTCTCGCGGCCCATGGTTGCCTCAAGCCTGCGTAACATAGAACTTAGTTTTCTCTCCAATCTCTGCCTTTGCCTTAGTAATATACTCGTGACTGACTTTTCGCGTTGCCTCGCACGGGGTATCCAGCTGTTTGCAGCGCGCGTTCGTGCCAAAGGGCGTCGCCTTCTGCGGCGCAGTCAACTGGGCTGGCGTGTTTCTGCTGACATCCACCTTCCTGCCGCTCTACAATGTGCTGGGCGGTAGCGCCACCTTCATTATCTATGCCGCCATCGCCGGTGCCGGCGCGCTGTTTGCCCATGCCCTTGTTCCGGAGACCAAGGGGCGCAGCCTGCAGGACATCGAGCGGCAGATGAGCGAGCAGCAAGCTGTGCGGCTCGCCTGAGCCGGTGCCGGCGGGCTGGGCCGCGCTGGGTACCGTGGGCATGAGGGGCAGGGTTTGCCTGCGGTTGTACAAGTATCCTCCCATATCTATCTGCAGCATTGTTGTCTGTGCTGCCACCAAGATGCTGGTGGGCGCTCGCCGCCACAAGGGCGCCAAACACTCGCACGCACAGAATATCCAACCTGTATCACAGTAGTCGATAGCACCACTCCTTGACAATAGCCATCTTAGCCACACCAGCCCATGTCACTCCCACAGCCTTGCTTATCGCGCACCCTTCCAGCTGTTGCGAGCTGATGTATTCCTATGTATGATTGGGTCTCAAGTGCTTTTAGCTTTGAGCACGACAATGTTATTGTGTAATGTTATTCACAGGATCGCCCGCCCATCACTGGGTCATGCATGCAACCAATTGCAGTTGCAAGTTCATCGCATGCCTGCTGCAAGCTAATGTCGATGGTAATTGTGGTGTGAGGCGACTGGGCGCATTTCTCTGCACAACATGTGGACAGCAACAGTCTCTGAATCCAAACATACTCACTCATCATTGTCCACCTTTGGCAATCCAGCAACCCATTACCTGCGCACAAGAACAACACGGCGCCGTCATGACATCTGTGTTGGCACGCGTGATACGTGCGCCCTGTATTGCAGCGCGGTAAAATCATGGACTGCGTGCTTACACTGAAGCGTTCCACAGTCCACGACATCCACTCACGGGCGGGGCGCGCGTGCGTAGGCGACTGACTACGTAGTACAGTGGCTGCGCCGCCAACAGCCCAACATATTGCTCCGCTGCCGGTACTGTTATAAGAACATCACGAAGAACCTGCCATATGCCTGTCAGATGTACAAGTATAAATTATAGAGGAACTACAGGAAATGTTCATGAAAATTGCATATAAGATTAAGTTTGGGCATATTATAGTAAGGGTTTTTATAGCTGGGTCCGCACCTGGAAGCGTCGCCCATATTCAGTCAGGAGATTTTAGCTGTGCGATATGAGGTTGCCATTATTGGTACCGGTAGTGGACAACATTCCTGTAGTATTAATATTGTGATATTACGGATGACCGGAAGAAACGGCCTCCTTGGCGCGGAGGGCTTGTACTGTAGAATATTGTAGAACTAGCGCTTACATTGCAGAAATTTTAAATGGCCGTGCCTTGCTGGCCGGCGTGTTTTCCATCACCCTTCTGGAGTTTCGTATTTAAGTATGAATAGATATGAAGGATTGTACTCTGCTCCGAGTACAGCAGGCCACACAAGCATTTGCTTGTTTTATAGATGTGATTTCGCTTATGGGCGCTTCTAGTCGATAAATGCACGGAAAACCTATGCCGTTGCCGTCATTGCGGGGAGACTTATGAAAGAGCGTACACATGGTGCGCGAGGGTCAATGCGACTGTGTACGGAGTGCGCGCGGCGAGACCTCTCATTTGGCAATATCAGTAGTGTAACAGTGCGTATTGGAGAACGGGGCTGTGGCCGGTTTGACCGCACGGCGCGCCGGCATTTGAACATACAGAGACGTGTTTTTCTCCATATATGTAGGGGTTTAAGGATTTTAGGGTTTTAGGGCTTGTAGGGGATTTAGGGCGCTGGTAACCCCTAAACCCGTGCCCGACTGGGTGTAGCAGTGGCTGGCGAGCGGGGTGGCCGGTTGTGGTGGGTCCTCGGATCCTGCGACGACCGGGGAGTCCTACGGGGGGCAGCAGCCCTGCCCGGGGGGCTGCCAAAAATCATGCATGTGCGACCTCGGCCTTGCGTCGGCCTCTCCGAGATCCGCCTACGGGTGGGGAGGGGGTTCTGTACGACTCGGTCGGGGGCAGCCTACTCGCAAGGGCTCTCCGAAATAAAATCGTGTCCTCGTCCTTCGGTGCGAATTGCCCCGGTACCGGGGCGTTACAATACTCAGCAAAGTCTTGCACGGTGGGGGGTGTAATAAATCCAACCGTGCATGTGGCCCATGAAGCCGCCCTCGGGCGACGACCTCGGCCAGAAGCGTGGGCAAGTGTGTTGACATCAGTGTTGGTACACTACTGCATATGTACACTACTAACGCTTGAAAATAAATGGCAAACCCTACTTTGGGTAGGGTATGTGCTCACGCGCAATCGAAGCGCGTGGCGCCAATCCTAATATAGGGTTATGTTGGGTAGGAGTGCCGGCTACAACCCCCATATTTTAGATTGAATTGATTTGGCCGTGTACATTGAGATGTATGTAGCTGTAAAAACGAGGCACGAATTTCGCACATCTCGAGTTTACATTAGCTTACATATTCAGAAAATTTTCCCTACTCGCAACACATGAGGAGTCTTTGGTATAGCTCTATAGCAATATACTGCTCATAGATGTGCTCGCATGGTACCGCCAGTGATCCCGCATCGCGCCTTCCAGCCGCTCATAATGCCCGCGTACATCAGCGTTACACAAGTGCTACACCTGTCACGAGGCACGTACTCACGTAGGCGGCAATTTTCATTGTAATGAGCATGCGCGCCTTTTGTTAACCGCTTAATATTGGTAGCCCGCCACTAGCTCTATACGGTGGGGCAAGCACGTATCCCACTCTTACGTAAGAGCATCTAAGAAACCCAATACATCGAAATTCGGCGTAGATCGGTTATATTTCCGTCAGAATTCTACGATTTGAGCCATAGTTTTCGCACCCCGAACTAATTTTAAACACCGGCAGGCCACCCCGCATCTTCAGCTCGGAGCGTAGTTTTCGTAATGCGTTCATACTCGAAAAATGCTCACCAACTACCCCTGGAGAACAGTTCGCTTATACCATTAATTTTGAAGCGTAGTGTACAATGTAGCTGGGGACTAGGATATGCCTTAGTACTTTGGCACATGTCATCATGCATACATGTAGTCCGCACTAGCACGGCGCGCGCGCACCATGCACCGCATCGACTGCCTAGATGCGTGCCGCGCCTAAGCGGGCCTGGTCACTTCTCAGTAATTAGCCACTCTCCGCGCCTCACGCTCCCTCCCGCAATCCTTGGCTCGCGCCGGGACCCGCGATGGCGAATCAATAGGGACGCTGCGCACAACATGTCATGGGCCCTCTGCTAGGAAGAATGGTTTGTCGAAGACGCAGGAAGTCCTCTAGACGTGAGTCTGGACGTTAATCTGAGATCGCCGGCGGTGATGGGTAACCGGTTCTCAACACTAAAGCAACGACAAGACGTCGCACTCGCGGCGCAAGGTCGCCTCAAGGTTCGTGCGCCTTCAGAAAAATAAGCGCACACCCGGAAACTTGCTACCATGACGTCAGCGACCGCCATGTGCGGGCTCGCCAGCTACCACGACGCCAACGAGCGCCGCGTATTGCATTTCCCGCCCAAACTCGCGGTTTTGTCTCGGCTCGGCCGATCGAAACTTCGGGCAACGCTGGTCGAGCAGTCAGAAATTCGCATATCTCGGACCCTGGAAGCCCCAGCACCACGCACGGACGGCAACATGGGCAGCAACATGGGCGTCGGCTACTATGCATGCCACGCCAGCTACCGCGCCGCTGCACGCTACCTTGTACACTGCTCTCAAAATTGTAGAACAACGTACAAATCTGGCTTTATTTGCAGAATAGGGTCAAACCCGGCTTTTGCAAAACTTGGTGCAATCCCGAGCATTGGCAGATTGCAAAACAAGGTGTAGTCGCAAAACATGGTGCAAATAGGGGTATGGCAAATTGCAGAACATGGTGTAGTAAGGATTACTGGTAGACGGCTGGCGGCATGGCAGCCCGGCCCGGCGGCCCTGTCCGTGGCGGTCGCATCTGCACCTGGCGGGGCAACGACGAGCGCACCAACCAACGCGCCGCATATACGTGAGACAGGTGACAACATGTCGACGACTCGGCAGGCTGAACCAAAACGCACGTCCATAAGAACTGCCGCACAAGCAACTGGTGGGGCGGACCGGCAATGGGGCGTGACTATTATGCCGCCGTCGATATATGATCCCCGGATATAATTGCTATAGTCGTTGTAGGCGCCAACATGACAACCTACATGTACCCAAACCCTCGTTGGCACGCATCTCTCAAACGGTCGATCCCACCGGCCGGTCGAACCGTCGCACCGCCCGCATGTTTTTGCAATTGTCCAAAAGTGGCAAAGTCTGGAACGCCTTGTTTAGCAATTTGTCATTGCATGATGTTTTTTGCAAAGCCGGGTTTGACCCTGGTAATAAACTCAGAATTGTACCCGCCTGTTTTGAAATTTTCCAATTATTTATATATCGTATCACATCGTTGATACATATACGGATAGGAGCTGATACGATAGGATCATCGTTAACGTCGTCTTTTCGTTATGCATCTCGGTAGGCATTCATGTTTTGCTATATAATCTAAAGGGCTTTTTTGCAAATTGGGGTACTTTTGGGCTTGCAATTTGCAAAATTGGAGTACTTTTCCATAAATGCATTTATGACCGGGGTTTTCCGTCCTCGCGCGAAATATCTGTATTCGGCCACTAAGCACGAGAATGTCCGACCATATCCAAAATCGGAGTCACATTCTGCACAGATAGCACAATGTGATAAACAACCGCAAATGATTCAAATTCGCAATTCAAATTCATATCCTTGCATCACACTACGTGACTACTACTTGGCCAAGTAAGGTCAGTACTCTCGCAACTGCCCGTTCCCCCCCTTCCTGCCTGGCGTAGACGGCCCGGCGTAATCGCGGCACTGTCCGGTGCTTCCGATCGAGGTGTCAATGGCGATGACGCGAGTGACCGCGCGGCAGATCGGCGCCGGGCCGGCGTCCATCAGCAGCGCGATCGCGCGCGCCGGCCTCGGGCCACAAAATCGGACTGTGCAATGTAATCAAAGTTCACCGTCACTTTCACTTTTAGAGGCAGTCAAATCCGCAGGGTCAATTTGCCCAGAATCCCGGTCATAAATGCATTTACGGAAAATTACCCCAATTTTGCAAATTTCCACCCCAAAAGTACCCCAATTTGCAAACCCATAATTTAAAACATTGCGCTGGGTTAGCCCAGCTACGCAGCGACCCCGACTCGCACCCGAGCCCGGCGGCACTTGCGGCGCTGCCGGCGGGACGCCTCGGCGGCCTCAGCCGGAGCGCCGGACCTCTTTTGGTGGGGAACGGACGGCATGGGAGTGGGCACCCGTGGGGGCGTCTTAGCTGCACCCGCTGGGATTGCACGCGGCGGTTAGGATTAGGCGTGAGACTGGCGGATTAATATAAAGAGGCCCTAAACAACCGAAGGAATGTCCACCACAGAGGAATGGGGTACTACGGGTAGTGCGGCAGTCTCAACCGCTTAGAGACTGTGGGGAACAAACGAAGGTGGTGTGCAGTGGTGGTGCAAAGACGAGAGGCTTTAGTGTTCCGACAATACAAAGATATTTGTTCATTATCACAACTCTTACCACATGGCAGCATTGTATTAATCGTACATATACTCAGCGCAGTCTCAGGTACACATCGTACTATTACTTGTACACATAGTACATGTACTAATTCGTAGTATATCGTACTCGCATATAATTGTCACATTACATCCCCCCCTCCCCCCCCCGTACGAGATATTAATTCTCGACATCAGTGGGGTTCGGACCGGTGACCTTCATATTAGGATACCGGTATTGGTGTAACAATCGAGGCGACGACATTCGACTTCAATAGAACAACGCTTACCAGTGTCAATTGTGTGTTAATTGTCACAGCAGGGTCGGGGAGAAGATTGCCAAATCAAAAAGGAAAAAACAAGGAGGTGGGTTACGCCCGTCAGATTTGGGACATGGCCTTCAGAGGACCACACACCACGTGCAATGCCATCATGCAACATACCCTATGCGAGCTCGTGAGGTCGAGCCGTACGACAACTGGCATGGGTAGCATCGAAGACTACATGGGAACAAAGTTATGCGAAATTTCAGACTGAAACAATTAATGTGAATTTTCCTAATGAAATGGGCAATACAAACTAAAACAATGTCCTCAGTGCTGCCCGATATCAATTCGCATCAATACTACGGGTAAGACATATCTATTTGTTATCTTTCAAGAAAAAGCCAAATTAGCAAAACAGTTTGTACTCTATTCTTTTCTATTCATAATTGCCAAACCTCCGCCCTACTACTATACTAATGAGTTGGCCCGATGACCAAAAAATGACGACGTGCTCAAATAGGCCTAGGTAAAGGCGGCGCGACGATACATCACAAGATTTCTATTATGTTTTGTGAAAATACTTATTTCCTAGAAATGCTCTAAAGTCATTTATTGTTATCGTAGCGCCGTTTTTCTGCCCCCGGGACATGACTACTGGCAACAATGAAACCCTTTGCAGCGTCTCTACAACGGCCGGTTAGGTAGCGGCGGACGTTCCATTTAGGGAAAGCCCTTGGTAAGCGACGCTCCGTTATAGCCATTAAGCAATTTCCAAAGCATTTTGCACGACTAATTAGAAGCTAGGGACGGATTTCCAACCATGTTGGATCACCTCATCACTGTATAAACAATGCCATTAAAGCACCCGGAACTCACCACGAAAAGTATGCCCTACCCGTCTGAACATCGGCCCATTCGTGAGTAATCCGAATTGATGGGCCAAGCCCCATCCGGCCATCCCGCGTAGCAAAGCATTTCAGTGGGAGCAGTGCAATGCACATGCAAAAAAAATGTGAGGGAGGGCCCGACGCCGTAACTGGAAGTTTTTCCCATTCCCGAGGCCACGTGCAGGGGGGCGTGAAGGGAAGGGGGGACCCCGCTCAAAATAAAGGTAGTTCAGTCCTCGGGTGTGATGGACGCAACGTGACTGCTAATAAAATCCCTAAACTCCGGAACTAATAACATCCCAAAATCATTACGGTGATTACCCCACTGCGGGCACTGTCTCCACCAACATATTTTCGATTGTCTCATATTCACTTTGGCCACATGCATGTCAGTGTTTAGGGAACCGCTCATGCATGGCATAAATCTGGGCAAATCGGCGGATGGTGCGAAATACTCGGGTGCGTAATTGTATCTTATAATGTGCAGCCCGGCCACAACTCTCGCGAGGACACCCGTGCCGTACCGTGGCAACGGGTTTGACGGAGACTAGACGCTTAGACATACATACCTCCTTTGTTATTACGGACTAACACTGCCAACGATTCGTGACGCGCCCACACCAATGCATTTACTTGTTTCGCGGCCTCGTGCGCGGCTAGCGACCTCCACTCAAGTGGAAGGTGCCCCCCCCTCCCCCCCCCCCCCCCCCCCCCCCCCGAGCGAGCCCTACTTTCGCCCTGGCTAGTCGATCTAACCACCGCACAGTCCCCAACGTCCAGCATGCACGCGTGTTAGGCCGCGTCTAATTCGGTTTGTCTACCAAATGGGCTCTCCATGTATTCAAGTCAGATGCTTCAAGGAACCATATTTCCCTTCCACTGATTTTCTGTTTACAGTTCACACGCCAGCACCCGTATCCATAAACGTGAACAAACGGAAACCGATCGTGGACATAAAACGGAAAACGTAGAATTGAATAAACGCGGCGCTTAAACAACCTACAATAAACTATTCAACCTACAACTAATCTAAATGCTTATGCTTAAAAGACGAATCCTGCTGCAAATTATCCGCAAGATTATGCGTTGCAGTACATTCGCTAAGTAGCTATAGGTTCGTCCGATTGACTACGCCTACAATTACATGAAACATAAAAAAATGCTTGATGATATTATGTATTTGTTTTGCAATGCTATCGCCAAAATTCCACAGAGCATGGGTATGATTTCACCCTAATGTGCCCACCGCCCGTATCATTCACATGCCTCAGGGCTGTTGCAGTTTTCCTCCTCTCGTGCGCATGAACACCAGTTTTCCTCCTCTACACCAACTACCGCCATAAAATAGAAGTTCGCAGGTTTCCTTCACTATTATATTTGTATATCGCAGTGTCAATTAATGGTATCTGTACGGGAAACAAAGACCTGGGCGGACGATGCCGCATATAAGAAGCATATCCCATACGTCTACATGACACATATATAACGACCATTGTATCATCTCGCAGATCCGGATTACAATCCGGATTGCTACGGATTACGTGCCATTAAAAATAGATAAATAAGAAATAAAACGTGGAATATGAGGGTCATCAGCCATATCCTGTGATTACTGCGGATGCGAGCATATATATATGAGCGGCACAAGCACCGCGCGGCGCGCCTGCTGACGACTTTCCAAAAAAAATATTCATGGCGTGGACATGGCCCAACATCGTTCGTGATACTATCAAATTATAATAAATGGCGGAACCATGGTGACAAATTGACCTGCTGCCCGGCGGCAGATTTCCGCGCATCAGTCAGTGGCGGGAGGGTTTCTCTCCTGCTCTTCGCGCCGTGCGGCCGTGCTGATGCAGTGCAGTGCCGAGCGCTGCCAGTAGCCTGCGGATAGGCGGCTTGCGTCACATAGCCAGCCAGTAGCGCATCGTCAGCGGCGTCGATGATCAAGACAGAGGAAACGCCCGCGTCGCGCGAGCTGGAACGACTAGCGAGTATCTCCATACGCGTAACCTTCCAGCGCCGGGCACAAAAACGCCTGCATCGTCAAGGGCACAGGTCTGCACGTCACTGGGGCGCCATGGGCTGCGTCTTCTCGTGCCTCGGGTGGGTGCCTGGTCGGTACACATTCCGGCCGCGTCTCTGACCCGCCCACTCGCACGACGATCGAACCAGCGGGGACGAACGGGGTCCGCCTGGCATACTCTCCGGGCGCAAAAGCTGCAGAGGCTCAATTGATCTTGATTGGTGTCGAGTTGTGTGTAGGGTGCAGGTCGAAACGCAATTTGTCTCTGCGGACTGCTCAGCTGTTCGGTGGTTGGGGCGGAATGCCGGAGCGGTCGTGGGGTGGTGGTTGGGGTTCGTGCGCAACTGCCGAATGCCTCGACAAGAAATCGAGCGCCCTGACGCATGCATGCCAACCCTGACTCGGCGCATGCGGCAGGTTCTACCTCTGCTGCCCGCTGGAGGAGGTGCGTGTGCTGTGCGCGCACTGGCTCAACCTCTGGCTGCTGCAGCACCCCGGGTGGTTCGCATGGCTGGTGCGCACGTTTTGGCTCTCCGAGTATGCACTCCTCGTTGACAGCGCCGCGTTCCACGAGCGACGGCGCCGGGTGCTTGGCCCAAATTACTGCGCCCTGGGCCAGGTGGTCGTCTCCGAGCCGAAGATGCTGCACAAGCTGCTGTTAGGTGCGGGCTGGCCTGCGCGTACGGCCGTTTTTTGCTTCTTCGCCCCCATGGGGACAGGACTGGCACCAGTGAAACCTTGCAGCGTCTCTACCACGGCCTTCCGACGACGAATCGTTTAGGCAGCAACCCAGTTAAGGAAAACCCTGGGTGGGCTGCGGTCGGAGCTATTTGCAGCACGCGAACTACTCATTGCTGCGTCATCATCACATCCATCCACCCATCCACCCATCCATCCAGCATAATGGGTCGCAACCATGCCGCAATCGCTTGCTCGAGCTAAGTCCCTTTACATGCCTGGCTGGCACTCTGGCAGAGCCCCAGGCGAAGGGGCCCTTTCTGGGCCTCACGGTCTACGATGCGTCGAAGCTACCGCCCTGCGGGCTCCTTTGGGAGAGCGATGCAGCCAAGGGCGGCAAGCACGACGTTATCCGCGCCAGAATCGACCAGGTGGGTGACACCAGAAATTTAACGGGGCGCTGAAAGCAAGCCCGAGGTCCAGCACCGGGCCACCGGGCCCTCATATGACGTGGAGAGTATTGCCGTATTTGTCATCATTCTGAATCGCGTGGCGCCTTGCCGCTGCAGATTTTCTTTACCGGCGAGGAGCTCCGGCGCGCAGGTGACGAGCATGCTCGGGGGCTTGTGGCGCAGCTTGCAGGTGCGGTGGCGTCAAGGCCTCGCGAGGACGTGGAGAGCGGCGACCTACCGAGCTTCATTTTCCTCTTCTGCCACTACTGCCTCTTCGGGCTCAAGCTGCAGCGGGACTCCCCCGACTTCCGCGCTCTGTGGGAGGTGTTCTACGCGCCGAGCCCCACGCTACCAAGGAACCTAGTTTGGTACACCAGGTAGGCAAGCAATCATCCTGCTGTACCCCTTCCCCTTGCCTCCGCCGCAGTCGCTTAGCCTGCCCTCCGCACTCCACAACACCAGGTACCCCCACGCCGTGGCAGCGGTGATGGAGAAACTCACCGGCATCCGGATCTTCGGGCTAGACACCGTGGGGCAGCACTTGGAAGATGCCGCCGCCATCTACTTGCGGTCGCC
Organism: Tetraselmis striata; assembly: GCA_006384855.1. Classification (NCBI taxonomy): domain Eukaryota; kingdom Viridiplantae; phylum Chlorophyta; class Chlorodendrophyceae; order Chlorodendrales; family Chlorodendraceae; genus Tetraselmis; species Tetraselmis striata. The sequence goes on from VCJN01002572.1 coordinate 127,265, forward strand.
TGTAATGCAGGGGGCGCCGAGCTCCGAGGAGACCCCTCTCCAGGATGTGGCCCGCGCCATGACCGCCGTGGTCGGCATTGCAGCCCTGCAGGTGCCCAGGCCAATGGGATGCGGCTCGTTGTAGTCACCATGGATGCATGCCAAGTTCCCATTTCTGCCTAGCAATGTATGCTTTCCATTGGCTTGAAAGTGCGCAAGATTGACTGAGCAGCAGCTACCCCCCATTCTCCATTACGCGTACAACACAGGGCTCCAAGCACGTGCTGGCCAACTGCATATACTCGCTGCCTCCAGAGTTCCAGGTGCCCTGGCAGGAATCCGACGAGAAGCTGCGACTGGTGGTGCTGGAGGTCGCCAGGCGCTGGCATGCCGTGGATGGCACAACTGTCGTTGCAACGGAGGCAAGCACCCCTGCTGAGCCATGCAGCCTCCGGCTTACATGTAATAGTATGCGCGGTGTGCCCAAGCAGCCTGGAAACCCACACCCGCACTCGCACCTGCACCCGCACCAGCTGAGCTAGCTGTGCCCGCCGTGCCAATGCCGTTGCCCTGGCCATTATCTCATTTCTGCGCAATCTGGTACTGTTGCAGCCAATGGAGGTTGAGATACGCGGGAAGAAGACCACCTTCCCCGCAGGGACGCCGGTGTTTCTTAACCTCATGCTGGGCGACCGCGACCCAGAGGTGCGTGCCCTGCTGACTGTGGTGTGGCGTATGTCTGCTGTGGGTGCGCCTTGTGATGGGGCGACCTGGCACACGCAATGCTGTCATTTGACCCGGTGCTTTGCGCATGACGTATTTCCGCCTGGAAATATAACAGAGCGCACCACAGCACAGAATCTCCCCGCGCCGACTGGTGGTGCTAAACCATTCCCTTTCTGTCCCCCGTGAATCAAACTCCATGTTACAGGTGCAGTAATGTATAATATATATGTATATAAATAATGTTCCTCGTACCAGTGCTATATATCTATATATAATGCTACCTTGTATACATTGTGTCCGGTATGAATATATAAATATATGCATGTATATTATGTATGTATGTATATAATGTTACTGGTACCAGTGCTATGCCTGGATGACTTCATAGGGCGCCGTGCTTTCCTCGCGGCACCGCCCCGCGCGATATCACTAGCCAGACGCTATCCGCGCCCCGGCATCAGCCTGCTAATCCTGCATCAATGACCAAGGATGCCTGCCCCCCTCGCAGGTGTTTGGCGACGACCCCCTGGAGTTCAACCCATACCGCCGCAATTTGTGTCCCTACTTGCTGGCGTTCAACTCACTGGGGGACCGGAGCCCGCAGCACCGCAAGTGCCCCGGGAGGCTGCTTGTCGAGGCGATGGGGTGCGCTGTGCTACGCAAAGTGCACTCCAGCCGGCACGGCAGGATGGACGCCGTTGCCATCCCGATGGCGACGCATGCTGCGACAAGTCCCGCCCTTCCTGGCATGGTGAGCGTAATATTATGTGGTATAGAGTACTTCCAGGATACGGGTACGGGTAGGCAAAAATCAGGCCGAGTGTTTGTTTTTTTTGCCCCCGGGACAGGACTGGCAACAGTGCTGAAACCCTTGCAGCGTCCCTACGACGGCAGTCTTTCAGGCAGTAACCCGGTTACGGAACGCCCTGGGGTAGGCGGCGCTGCGTTACGGTCATTAAGTAAATAGCCGAAACATTCCGCAAAACTAATAGGAGGCCAGTGAGGAATTTCCAATACTGTTGGATCATCGGCGTAAATTGGAGGCCGGATGCTCTGTCCATTGGATACCTAAACCCCGTTGGACGCGGCCTGGCAAGCTAATAGAGGGACATGTGCAGGCCTCTCTGGTCGCAACAGGGCTTATCCGGGCCCATGACGTCGCAGCAGCTTGGGCGGGGCGTTTGATCCACTGTAGTGCGCATGGTATTGGCAATGATATGCACGGTGCTGACGGCGGCAGACGGAGAACGAGGCGGGGGACAGCAGCCCGCGCTGGCAGCCGTACACCATACTTGTCGAAACGGGCAACCACACGCTGTGGAAGGCCGGCACGGACGCGGGCGTCTTTGTGGAGCTGATCGGTGAGCATGGCTCAAGCGCGCCGCTCAAGCTGGACAACTTTTTGGTCAACGACTTTGAGGCCGGCTCCACCGGCGTCTTCAACGTTGACGTGCAAGTAGGAGCCGCGGCGCGGACGCTGTCGTCGAGCCCAGCCCGCCCAGCGCTGTGTTGTGCACATACCACAAGTCCAGATCGCTAATGATCTCCCTTCACACGTGCGCAGGTCCCGAGTGTGCGCGGGCTCGGAGAGCTCCTGGCGGTGCGTGTTCTGAAAAGCAAGGAGTGGCTTGGCCACCGGCAAGGTGGGAATGCCGGTCGCAACTGTGCCAGCATTGACGCGGCTTACCGCTGCGTGTCTTTGCGGCTAGAACAGACAGGGCGGCATCCGAGTGCCTGTTGGCGTTTTCGCCATGCTGAAGTCGCTCCGCTCCCCCTTTTCTTTGATCGACTGCCCACCTGTGCCATTATAATCTTGTGTAACATCAGCATTGTTGACAGCAATGGTCAGCCAATATTGTAGGCTCGCGCTTGTATGCGGAAAAATACCCCACAGATACCCCACAATAACCACAGAGCCATCGTTGGAGTTCCGCCATCACAGTCACATCTGCACGCACAACTACTACTCGCCACCTGCCCCTGCTAGAAGCATCGCCTTGTTCCGCATCTAGTGACTATATCATCTGTCGGTGCAATGCGTTCTGTTGACTGCGAGTTGCGTGGGGCTGCAACCTCCACCGCCACCACGGATGTGCCGGTGCCCTCACCTGAACTGCATGCTTGGGGATGCATGCTCACAAGGGAGGGAGGCTGTGCCGGGCGATGGAAAACACTTTCTAATGCGGAGCTAAGAGGGGGGAAATGCTGCGTCGTGCGCCCAACCCCATTCCGGCACGACAGACGAGGAGCGCACGCTGTCCATCGCCCCTGAGCTCTTCGACTTTCACGGGGAATGGTGCGTGTCCCCTCTTTTCATTGTGCCACCGCAGCTGCGGCTCCCATCCAGTGAAGTGTTCCATCGACTGCCCCTCCAGCTTGCCGGTGCCTCGTTACCCCCACACCCTACGCCCGCATGGGAATGGAGGAATCGGCTGTGCACAGCCAGCCTGACAGTGCGGCGTGAACTGTGTCCACTGCATTTGGCGTGTGTTGGCAGGCTGTTGGAGCGCCTCGTGGTCCAGCTGGGCGCAGAAGGGGTGAAGCGCTGGGTGTTTCCGGCCTACGCCTGGCTCGTCGCCGACAAGCCCCGCACCTTTTTCGCAGGCCTGGCTTACACTCCCGGCTCGACCCCGGAATGGATGCAGGTGTGTCTCGTGCCTTCGTCCCTGTGTGCACTGCCTGAGTGCGGTACCACGAGTAGCATGTTCCCGGGTTAAAAAAACTGCAACCCGCACAAGCCCACAGCACCGCAGCGTGTTCTTGTCCTGACAAACGGCGCTCTGCGGATTTGGCAGCCTCTGCGCGCCGCCGAGCTGGAGCGCGTGCGAGCCGCGCGGGAGCTGGCGGTGTCGCCTGGTTTGCCGAGTCACGTGGCGGCGATTCCGCGCGACGATTTCTTCCCGAACAAACGAAGCGTGGAGGTCGCTTCGGTACGGCCATGCCGGGCTGTCCAGCATCCCTTTGCCCCGGTGCCGACTCCGTGCCCAGCAACATCTGTCCCTGATGTCGTTAACGGCAAATGGCATTGTTGTGTTGTTGATGAGGAACGACACAATACATCGGCATCAAATGTAAGTATCAATATATTGATACATATGTTAATCAATATATGCATCAAGCATGACGTCGTCGTTTGTATGTCGCTGCCATGAGCAAGCACCGGTGTACCTGAACATGTTCATCGGGGCAGTCGATGTCAATAGGATCAGTCGAATACTGACAAGCAGCTGCCATAAGCTACGCCTTTTCCTGTCTAGGCGCAACGTCGTCACGGCTGCATCAACGGCGCTGATTGCGAACGTGCGCTCGATATCGCCAACACTTACCTGTTGACCATTCACTACTCCATGTTCTCCTTGGCGTAGCTCCTTTCCCCCGCGCTTCATTAGGGGCTGTTCCTCACTACGCGGTGTATGCCACACCCCTCTCTTCCCCCTCTACCTCCCGGGTGGCATTTTCAGCTGGCTGTATCGAGCGCACTGAACACCAAGCTCCAGTTGCTGGCTGAGAGGCTTGATGTCGATGGCGTCACCATGAAAGACTACGACGACATATACGACTTCATTCCTCGTCCGGAGGTGCGTACATGCCATCCGACACGACTGCACCCATTGACACAGTATGTTGAGACAGCCCAGGCGGACCGTCGCTGCCCTGACCGACCTGCCGCCTCGCAAGCGCCCCTCTTGACCAGCTGCGCAGCGCCTGGGGGAGAACTTACCAGTCTATTAAGATATAAGTTGGGCAAACTCAAACAGTCTACTATTAGGATACAAGTGCGGGAATTTCTATTCTGAAATCAACATAGAATGAAATAGAAATAGAAACTGTGTTGAGAAATTGAGTCATTTTGAAAGAAAACTGGGAGATACATCTTATTATTCGTATTGCGAATTTATTACGGACAGCATTAAGAACATTGTTTGAGTTGGTTTTGCCCATTAATTCAAGGAAAACTCACGTGCATCTCATTTCGTATATTTGAAATTATATATCCATACAGAAGTGCATACCGATGCACAACAATAAGATTATGTTCATCATACCGACGACTATGCTACTACGCCTTGTTATCAGGTAATCCTTGTGCTTCCGCGCCGGATCACATCTCACAATCCTGTTTGGATATCGTATAATAGTCCTGATTGTAAGTTGTACAATACAATGCGCATGTATATCCTTGTATGAGTATATAATGTATGTTGCAGTGAATACCGTGATGTACCCGTGCTAGTAATCACTAATCAGCAGTGATCATCAGCAGGCGTAGACATGAATAATGAATGATCACACAATCTTTAGTACTGCGTCTAAAGCAGTCCCTTCCAATGGAACTTCAGCAATAATAGTAACAGGAAAATGGGCAGAATATGAGAACAGATATCAATAGCAGCGGAGCATAATTGGAGAACGCTAGAAGGTTGGCGAAACACGGCCAGGCACCGCCGTTTTTGCTTTTTGCCACCTACGCACTAGTAGTTTATATGCTGGGAATGTCGGATCATCCGCCGTCTTGCCGCCCCCCCCCCCCCCCCCCTCTCCTCCCCGGGAGGCAGTCCGCGCGCTGTACACGCAGCGGCCCCCGGCCCGCTGCGGGCTGACCCGCCGGAACGCTCAAAAAAGAAATAAATAGTGCGAGGTCTAATCCTTATAGCCACCCAAATGGGGCGGATCATGCCCTCTAGCCACTCCCGGGCCACAACGCATGCGCGTTTAACCATATCGTGCCATATGTAGAGACGGCGTGAAAACTTCGGCATGTCAGTGTTGGTCACGTTGACAAAGTGAGTTTTCTGCGCGCTGGTCTTCAGATTGCTGACGTGTGGCGGGACGACTCTATCTTTGGCGCCACTTTCCTGATGGGCGCCAACCCCAGCTGGATCCGCCGCTGCGCCGCAGTCCCGGAGGGCATGCTCCTCGACGGCGCCATGTTGGAAGGGGTGAGGCATGCTACTGAGCCACAACTCCCCCTTGGCCGTGCACTAGACGGCTGAACCGCTCCATCCCCGCCGTCACCCGTGACAGGTCCTCCCGCACGGGACAACTCTACAGTCAGAGCTGGATGCCGGCAGAGTCTTTTCGGCAGATTACCGAATGATCGAGACAGCCATGCTGCCGCCAGGCACCCCCCCCCCCCCCCCCCCCATCTCCACACACCGCCCATACGCAAGTTTGCCATCTCAACAACATTCTTACCCACCAAGGTCAGCCTTACTTGAAGACACAATTGGCCGCAAACGCCTACGGCTATTTCGCCGGAGTTGTCATGACTGACTTATGAAGTCGCAGGTTGGGTGGTGGTAGTGGGGGGTTTGACAGTGCAGTATGGCCGTGCCGTGATATGTGGGATGATAAGCAGCATCTCACGCCGTGACGGCGGTATGGATGTGAAGTGCACGCTCCGTCGACACACCGCGCCATTTGACCGGTACGGCTTGGCGGGTGCCGTCGTGCTGACAAGACCGCATGCATCGGTGACAGCCACTGCGCAGGAACTGTCCAGGTACGTGGCGCCGTGCGTGTGCCTCTTCCACAGCCAGCCGGACGTGCCGCGCGGCTTTCCGGCCCATCGCCATCCAACTGGACTTCACGGCGGCGGACGCGCCAGTGTTCCTGCCCACTGACGGCGAGTGGGACTGGCTCACAGCGCGCGCGCACGTCGCGTGCGCTGACAGCAATGTCCACCAGGTGTGTGCACATCGGCCGATCTCCTCGTCACTCTATCCCGATGCCGGCAACCTCCAAGACACCGCCAATGGGGAACGCCGCTGAGAGCTGGTGCCACCATGGCGTGCACAGGTTTTCAGCCACTACGCCAGCTGCCACGCCGTGATGGAGGCCACCGCGGTGGTGGCCGCCCGGCAGCTCTCCGCGCTGCACCCGCTGCTGCGCCTGCTGCGGCCGCACTTTGAGGGCACGCTGGCCATAAACACCCTGGCCCGTTCCTCCCTGATCAGCCCGGGCGGCAGCGTTGACCAGCAGTTTGGGCTTGGGGCCCAACACTGTCAACAAGCTAGCCACCCAGGTAGGGCATGCCACGCAACGCCCCAACGTCCCCGGACAGAGACATCGGCGCTCTCTGACTCTCCCTGTAGTCGCACTAATTCGCGATATTGCCTTATTTATTCCGTTGTTTTTTTATATAGTTCACATCTGGGTAGCCTGTTTTGGGGCCACACCGCCGTGTTGTGTGACAGCCGTGCCAATATTAGTTAGCGACTAGTGGATGCACAAGATCAAGCAGACCACTGTACTGAGTTCTAGAACAGCCGTTGAAACTAGTGCCTGTTGGGTTGCGGCCGGCTTGCTTTCGAATATAGCAAAGTGACGGATTGATCCTCATCCAGGGTGGTTCACCACACGTTATTGAACTCCGGCAGTAGTCCAGCGCCTCTGAACCAACTTAACAGTCTATTGGGATGGAAGTTCCGCAATTAGAAGCAGACTAGAATAGAAAAGAAATATAAAATGTGTTGATAGCTTGGATTTGTTTTTGAAAGAAATCTGACAGATACATCTTATTGCGAATCGATTTCGGAATGCATTAAGTACATCGTTCGAGTTTGGATTGCCCATTTATTCAGGAAAATTATACGTGCATTGTTTGAAATTGGATACCTATACAGGAATGCGTACCGGTGCACGATGGGACGATGGTAATCGAATTGGCAGCAGTACGCGTTATACTCTTGCGCGTAAGTTAATTCTTCTGGCACCGCTGCACAACGATAAGATTATGTTAACGATTACTGCGCGTTATGAGGTATGGCCGTGTTGATCCTTATTGTATCGTATCTCATCATCTTAAGCCTTACTAGTACCGGTGACCGGTATACGGATTAATGCGCTTATACAACGCGCCGTGTATGCTGATAAGGATTATAGACTGCGCGTTTTGTAAGGATATCTACAAACGCCATTCTGTAATAGTACGTAGGTAGGCATGCATGATCACATACATAACCCCTGGCGCTTAGTACCGCGTCTAAACAGTCTGCTACGATCTAACTCAAGAAATAAAAAGAGATAGAGTAGCGGAATACAATTTAAATAGGAGGAAACGCAAATTAAACACGGCTAGGCACCGCCGTGAAGTTTCTTTTCCACCTATGGGTAAGTAGATAGATGAAAAAGTCAATGCTGCTTAATCATACGAACGGAGTTGAAGAGTGGCATGGGCGGCATGGGGTGCCGCCCCCCCCCCCCCCCCCCCCGGGGGGGACAAGGGGAACTCCTACCCGCCCCGCTGATCCGCGCCGCTCCGCGATGCGCCGCCGCAGCTGTACACGCAGGAATGGAAGCCGTTCAATCTCCCCCGTGACCTGAGGGAGCGAGGGGTGGATGACACCGCAGGTAGTGTCTACTCCCGGCTGTTGCTATTGGCGGTCCTGAGGCGCCGCCGGCCACTGCAAGCGCGCGAGCTGCGCTGCAAGTAGGCGGCGCGTCGGCTGAGAGGCGCGTCTTGCCCCCGCCGCTGCTGCGGGCAGCGCTCCCCTGGTACAGGTTCCGCGACGACGGGCTGCTGCTGTGGGACGCGATCCGGGGATATGTGGAGGAATATGTGGACATCTACTACCACTGGTGCGGTGTTGGAACTTCCCCTCGCAAAGCATGCCGGTGCCTGCGCAGCTCCTCCTCCGACGTGTCCCAAACAGCCGGCCGCATTGCCTGACGGGTGCGCATGCTGGGCTGTCCCGCAACTGCAGCGACGCGGACGTCTCGGCAGACGCCGAGCTGATGGCTTTCATGGAGGAGTTCCAGCAGGTGAGGCGCTGGCCCGACCTCGTCTGGTGCCCCGCCACGCGCGCCTTCCTCCCGGTCGACAGCTTGCCGCCACGTGGGCTGACGACCCCTGCAACGCTGGCAACTCACTGCGGCCCTGCTTGCCGACAGGATGGGCTCGGACGTCTCACCGACCCCGCTGGCGAGGACCGCAAGCCCACGCTGCTGCCCCCGCCCGCGAGCATGAACAAGGCCGCGCTGTGCGAGTTCCTGACCGAGACCATCTTCACAGGCAGCGCGCTGCATGCGGCGCGCAATTTCTGCCAGGTGCGCTGCTGCGCGCGCTTCCGCGCGTGGAGCACCGCCCGCCGCCCGCGAATAATGCCCTCCCTCCCCCCCCCCCCCCCCCCCGGGCCTAGAGCATGACAGGTCGTTCGGTCATACGTTAATACACCTGTCCACTGGTGCGTATCATTGCCGGTAGGAAGCTCAATGTTAACGAGGGACTTATTATTATTGTCACTATTGTGACATGCGAGTTTTGGTCACTTATGGGCTGTTATCAAATTCATGAAGGCTCAACGGCCGGCCTTGTGGCACAACAGCACCATGGTGCGTATCTTATGCACTTATGTGAAGCCAAAATCGCACAAAAGTTCAGGACGTGCACTTCCCTGCCCATTGCCGGGTTGAGAGGATGGATGCCTCTCTGATAGTAGCAGACATATGAGATTTTGCACATCACGGCAACACAGACAATGTACTTAAGATGGGCACTGCAACACCGCCATTGCATCGCAACACAATCGCAACATCAACAGCCGGATGGGTTTGGCTGACTCCGCAATATTGCTGGCATATGCGTTGGGTTTTGTTTAGATACAACGCCCAAGCATGCTCCATCATCAAATCTGCAACCAAAATATATGCTCGACATCAATTTCTCGGAGAGTCACAGTATATTGTTAGACATACCTTATTATGTTGTTCTTGAGCAGATCACCTTTACATAGCCAACGACTAGAGTGGTAGTTGGAGCATTTGCTGCTGCAAGAAAAATGCATTTTTTTGCCTTGTCCGTCACATTGACAATCGATCATTATTTGCTCATTTGACCAAAGCATAAGCAAGACAATTTCCCACCTGCCCGCATTAACGCTTTCACCGCCCCGTCAGGGGATAAAGACAGTCGATCATTAGCACCTCACTTGATGAAAGCACAACCAAGAATAATGCCCGCCTACCCCACAATAATCCTTACCCATCTAATCTGGGGATAAGGCCAGTGTAAAGTTATCGCTGTAGTTATGTTGTTTTATAAGGCCAATGTTTGAGTTAGTGTAAGGCATTGGACAATATAAACAATGCAGAATGGCTAAACACCATTTTATCAGCACCCCCCCCTCCCCCCCCCACCCCCACCCCCGGCTGATAGAAAGTGCGCAGGTAATACTGTTGGAGGTCATAGGATGGTACTGCCTGAAGTTTGTTTCCGGTATCAGTTTGTCGAAAATGAGACTGGGGCGGATGGATTATACTCTTGCCATTGATTTTCTACGCACCCCATCAGCACCCATACTAGTCTGACAGTGAGGGCGGCCGCTTAATTAGCCACTGTCTAATGCTCAGCTTGGCGGGTGTCTCAAATGCTGAGTCTCCATTTCCCGCCCCGTGCCTCCCCCCCCCCCCCCCCCCCTCTGAAAAACCTGCCGTCGCAGTATGAGCAGGGCAGCTACATCCCTTACAAGTCGCCGCACCTGCGGACGCCGCCACCGGCGGAGAAGGGGAAGTGCAGCGAGGCGACGTTCCTTGCGGCGCTCCCTGACCTGCAGGTAATATACCGTCATTGCCATGATGATTAAGAACCGTGGCGACCTCTGAGCGTTGCGCAGCGCAGGCATCATCACTCCGGGGCAGCACTGCGGCGGTGCCTCTGTGGTTTCCAGCAAATGTGCAGATACGCCGTGGCGTGTTACTGAAAGCCGTTTGCCCCCCCCCCCCCCCCCCCCTCCTCCCTTTGCCCTATATCGCCTCTTCACCGACCTCCGCCTTCTGTAGTCGGCGTGCAAGGCGTGCGAGGTGCTGCGCTTGCTGAGCAGCTACAGTGAGAGCGACGTCTACATGATGGGCGATCGCCCAAAGGAGTGGCTGTATGACGCGTCGGCGCTGCAGGCAGTTGAGCGCTTTCAGAGCCGGCTGAAGGAGGTACATCACCGTCCAGTATTAGACTGACCCATTCAGCCCCCCCCCCCCCCCCCCCCGGGGGGGGCCGTTGCATGCTTGCCATTGCTTCCTCTAATTGTGCTTCCGCTGTACGCACTGCGCTGCCCAATCAGGTGGAGGGCACCATCCAGTCCCGCAACGAGGGGCAGCCACAAGTGCTGCAGTATCCCTGGCTGCTGCCCTCCAAGCTGCCCTGCTCCATCGCCATCTGAGCTCATAACGAAAACAAAAGGAGGCTCGCGTGCTAGACCAGGGGTATCACTCACAGCATTCAATGTTGGAATTTAATGCATATTCATATTAAACACCGCCGTGTAGTACCTCCAGGCCTCAGTAGAGGTGGCCTCTAGTCATGACAATTTAATTGTATTACAATATCGGCGTGCTTGGTTGTACTCATCTGTACCCCCCCCCCCCCCCCCCTTGCACTGTACTACACGTCATAAAGTAAAGGCACCCAGGGACAAATCTGGCACATACCCGCTAGTTACTATTATGGATACATGCGCAAATTTGATACAGCTGCGGTGTGTGGCGACCAGGATTCTATTTCTAGGTACACTGCGGTGATGGATTGGTTGATGGAGACAGGCCGGCGATCTTCAAATGTAGTAGAAACATGAGGGTATTATATGTCCGGCACACACAGGGTAGAGAAAGCGGGCTAATGGTGAATTAGAGCACCGCCTTTCTGCCTCTGCTGTTGCAGCGCTGGCATTTGATTGTAGAATGGCATCATGCCTAGCAACGGCACGTGACAGCATTACGCAGCCTGCCACCTGACCGAAGAGCCGAGCATCAAACTGGTGGTTGCAAGTTCATATATCTTGACAGCTATAAAAGGAAGCCATTCTTTTTCCCGTCAAGACATTGCCGTGCCTTGCGCTCAGCCCGCGGACTTATTGATTCATACTCACATTACACTGCTTTAATCACGTAGTGGGCACTCTGTGCACGCCCACACGTCTTGTATCGCACCTAGCACACCACGCGCAGCCGTTATCGCGAGTTTCCTCACAATGGCCGCAACGGCATATGATATGCTGAGTGCTTAGGGTTCAACGACTGAGTTGCACCCTCATGGAAATTACAAGCTTAAACGCGTGCACAGACTTTTGTGGGCAGCTGTATCGTCAAAACACGACCAAGCATGATACCGACAAGTTGTTGTTGCTGAAGGACGTGTCCTTCCCTACGCTGCTACACCGTTTTGCGAGGCAATACGGCGTCTAGGCGCACTTGATGGTGCCGCAGTCGAGCTCCGCTCCTATGCCTCGTCTGGATTGCCAAGGGTTGTTGTCAAGCACTGCTCCACCACCGCCCCAGTCTCTGCAGACTGCACCAACCACCTCACCCTGCACAGCTCCGACATATCGCCGGGCTGCGCTGTACCGTTAAGCCACTCGCTGGCCGCATCAGCGGCTACAGCCGCAGCGGCATGTAGGGGAGCGCCGTGAGTTCCAGCTCCCAACAGCGGCACGACCACATCCAACTCCACATGCAACTGCTTCAGCGCTGCAGGGCGCGTCGCCCCAGGCATTGCAAATGCTCCGACTTCCGACAGCGAGGCGCGGTAGCAGCTGGCAAGCCTTTCTCGCCACTGTGAATGCGCCTCAGGACCATCCTCCCCTGTCCGGGGCCATATCGGTGTGGCCGTGTGGACCACGTGCGCATACAGTGCCCGGAGCTCGCTGGCAGCGGGCGATGGCACGCCCCTGGCTTGCCCAGTTTCGCAAAGGATGTCGCTATCCCGCTTGCAGAGGTCGCCATGCAGGGACGCGCCCGCCTCCCCCGAGTCCTTGGCACGTATGTATGCATGCAGATCCGCCCGGTACGTTGCCCCTCCCAGGCGGTCCACAATGCCATCCACGCACTACGGAGTGGATACAGCACACAACAATCGTACCATGTGACAGGAGTTTAGCATCAAGATCGACTGCAACAAATGGTGCTATCACAAGCACGCACTGGTAAGAGATGGGTATGGGTGATTAAGGGTTGCTGCGAACCTGGTATGGTTTGAAACATAGTAAATGTAGGCTCTCACCTGAGAAGGGTACAGCATGCCCTCGCCAGCTTCCATCCCACACCAGGCGCTGGATGCCTGCCACGGCGGCTGAGCTGCTCCTAGCAATGGATGCCAACCTCGCGGAAAGTAGGCCGCCGCAGCGCCGCTCAAGTGTTCATTACCCGGGCAAATCAGCACCCGCGCATCTGCGAAACCTGGCATGCGCCGCAGCGCAGTCCATGTTAGATGGCCCCAGGGCCGCGCTGTTGGCCTTCTGGCCAGCATGCCGGCTTCTGCTCACGACTCGGTCAGCCGCCGATGTCTGATAAAAGCATTGCAGTACAGCGTACTCACCGTGTGGCGGCTGGCTCACGCAACGGGCGAGCCAGAGCTCGACGACTCGCCGCTTGCCGGCTGACTGCCCCACTGCCAGGGTCCACTGCCCTACTCGACGTGCGGAGGCGGCGGCGGGCATACCGCCCCCCGCCCCCCCCCCCCCCCCCCCCCACACACACACACACACACACACACACGATGCAACGGAGGCTGGTCGTTGATCACGTATGTGGATTGCCGTCTGCGGTTCCTTGCCGACCAACTGTCGACACTGTCGTCTGACACTGACGAATACAGGCAGCGACTGTTCGTCGAATGGCTGTGCAATTACTACGGGTATTCCTTTATGGGGGCAGAATAAGCGGGCGGAGCATGGAGATTGCGTAGTCGCAATCGCCATTAATTAAATGGCGAGCAGTTCAGCAATCTGTCCCAAGCTACCAACGTACCCGGTAATACCAGGAGTTCAGGTTAATTTACTCCTGACATAAAACAGTCTTGCCGCCCCGGGCCCGGCGTTTCTTGGATGATTCATAACATAGGAAGCGGGTGATTTAGCATGCTTTGGTCCGGCGTTTAACGCTGGCAGAAAAGATTATCCATCGTCACAACTTGCTTTATTTCAAGCGGCTGCAGCATAATCCTTGCGCGCTGTGGTGCTTAGCGATATGCCGTCGAGAGGGCTGGCGGCATCATCAAGCACAACACCAAAACTACCGTTTTTGTAATGCACACCAGCTGTACCTGTACTGGTACCGCCTGTAGGCGGACAATTGATCGATCCTTCGCGCCGCGACGAGTGGGCAGCATCAGTAAAACGATCACCACTCCTGTTAGCGCCGCAGATCACCCGCCCGCCCATCCGGCCCGCAAGCGCCATGCCCTCGCAAAATACACCCACTGCAGGACAGGTGACAATGGCGCCACCGGACGTGGCGGCTGTCCGCGCAGCTCCCCGGGTGGCAGACGCCCTGGCGGCCGCGGCGGCCGCGGCGGAGAACGACAACGCCGCCTCTTGGGGCTTCCTCGCAGCGCTGCGACCCACGGGCGGCGGGCCGCTGGCGGTGCTGGCTGCGCTGCGCGCGCCGGCGGGGCTGCCTTGCAACGCGACATCCGCGACCGCCTTCCTGGGTGGGTTCCTGCGGGCCTGAGGGCGCCCAATGGCATATGCCATGGCCCACAGAACCGGCATCGAGATTGATTGCGGAGGGGCCCCGCCTTTGACAATTGGTGTATACTTCTAATCTGCGCCTCTGCTACGGACACAATTTGATTGAATTACATATCGTTTCTTGTTTTTCCCGCCGGATGTCCGTAAATTTATTCCGATTATTAGTATGCGCCTATAGATAGTTATATGTCGTCACACCTTTCGGTATAATCCTGGGAGGGCCGCTGCGCCGATGACAGCACGGCGGATGTGGGAGGCAGAAGGCGGCTGGGCCGCCTCTGCCAGGGCGTGCTCACGGCACGGACGCCCCGCAGGCGACTCCCAGACGCTGCTGCCGGGCGGCGTGGAGGTGCGCGGCCTCTTCCTCGCGGGCGGCTCCGGCCAGGAGGTGCCGGAGCTCGCCGCGTGGTCGTCAGCCAAGTCCGGCAGCGGCAGCTTTGTGGTGGCGCGTGCCGGCGGCCGCGCTGACGCCAGCTACACCTACTCCCTGTGGCAGGCGCGTTCAGCCACCAGAGCGCACTCCCTCGCCAGGAAGACCTCCAACACCCCAGCCGCCTCCCTCTGACGCCCAGCACCCCCTTCTGCGCAGCGTGGGGAGGGACAGGTGGCGGCGGGCGTACAGCTGGAGATCGACCCCGCGCTGGACGCTGCGCTCACGGAGCAGCACGTGCAGCTGCGGTGCCGCCTCACGCTGCAGTTCCCCGTCGTGCAGCCGCCGGGTGGGCGACTCCCCCCTCCCCCCCCCCCCACCCACCTACCTCTCTCTCCCTCTGCCCGCCGCTGCCGCTGCTGCTTGCGCCCGGGAAAAGCACATGAGCGGATTGGTGGGATTGGTGTCGGGTGAGGCTTTGGCAGGGTTTGGTGGGAGGTGATGCAGGCGGAGCATGCAGGAGACTGTGCCGGCATCACTTCCAGATTGCTGTCATGCAATTCTTATGCTCCCCACGTGCACTCCAATCCCCGGATTGTATTCGTCGGGCGGCACATATTATGAACGCCTTCGCATGGTAGTGCCCTGCAAGTATGGCTACCCGTGACACCTGACCGGGTTTTCAGTTCGCAAAATAACCAACTCTTTCGCGCCGGCGCGTCGCGAGATGTCGGGGCGTATTCTGCGGTGTATTCAGATAGATTTACAGTTTATACTTATTCGCGAGCGGGTCAAACGCAGTAATCCGTAGTGAACCCAAAGTGTGGTTACTGCCACCCGCCATCACCATGTGAAGAACCCCGTTTGGGCCCCGTTCAACATGTAGCTTTCACACACCATTTTTTCTGTGGGTTGGAAATACAAACGTTAGAAGATATTGGCCGCCATGTGGACCGTTGGACGTAGCCATGTGGATGTGGACTCCAACTCCCACCGCCGCCGCCTGATCCCAGCCCCGGCACCGGCCACCCTTCCTTTCCCTTCGCCGCGCCAACAGGCTACATCTGGGTGGAGCACGTGAACAGCTACGTCACCAAGCTGCGGGAGGGGCTGCGGGAGGCTCCGGTCGCGTTTGTGGTGGCGCGCCCCGGGAGCGGCGGCGATGGCGGCGGCGGCGGCGATGGCAGCAGCAAGGGGGGCGGGAAGAAGGGCTCAAAGGCGGACGCTGGCGAGGCGTCGCCACAGCGATGCGTGCTGCGCAAGGTGGGGCTGTGCGATGGTGTGGTGTGTGTGTGTGTGTGTGTGTGTGTGTGTGTGTTGTGCTGGGGGGGGTAGCTTGGGCTCAGTGGGCGTTGGACCTATGTGGCGAGTCCAATGTGCACACTCCATTGGTGGCTCTCGGCCCAATAATTTGGGCCCAATAATTTGGAATAATTTGGGTTTATTCCAAAAGGCTATTGACAATTTTTTGGTATTTTTAAATCAGCGGCAGTATGGGTATGTCTTTTAGGGTTTATAGCCAAGGGCTGCAGGTTGTGGGGCTGGGGGTTGATTGTACAGGATTCGTGTACTTGTCATTGGCGATCCCTAGCTAGGGCTGGCTTTAGGGTAGCGCATCGAGCTTTATCAGTGTTATCTAGGCTTGTAGAGTGTGGTTTAAGGGGTATACGTGCACTCGCGGACTCACGGGGCATGCATTTACGCGTGTGTTGCTCAGCGCCGAGCGCCCCCCTACACTTCGCCCCCCCCCCCCCCCCTTCCGCCCTGCATTTCTCCCTTTCCTCCTTTCTGTGTCCACCTGCTTACCCTGTGCTCCCCGCCTCCCCACCTCCCCCCCCCCCCCCCCCTTCTCCAGGGCGCCGCCTCGATGCCCGGCACGTTTGCAGACCTCTGCCGCGGCGCGGCGCCGGGTGCGGTACTGACGGCATCCATGTTGGCGTCGGCCTCCGGGCCAGGGTGAGCAGGAAATCCCCGCCCCCTCTCGCGCGTCCTCCCCCCTCCCCCTCTGTCCTCCCTTTGCTTGCTTAGCCATTGCGCAGCTGGGGGCGGGAATGACATAGTGGCAGTGCCATGCAAGCTTGGCGCCGGGCGGGGGGAGGGGAGGGGGCGGGGGGGGAATGAATGGCTGCATGGGACCCCCCCCCCCCCCCCCCCCCTCTCCTGGCCCCAGCGTAGCTGGATAGTGGGTGGGTGGATGGGAAGGGAGCGAGGAGGGCGGTTTTAAAACCCGGCGATGGGGGCTGTTGGAAAATGCTATAGAAAACGCAGTTGCTATCAAACAGATGCACGACAGAGGCCCTCATGGTCATCACGGACCCCGGGGGTTTGGGCAACTTTGTGTTGCACACAAGGGGAGCCTGCCGCTGTCTCTCGTTGCTGAAAAACAGGCGCTAGGGAAGGATTCAGAAGCCCGCAAGCAAATGGCAACCCTTCCTTGTGTGGGCTGTGCTGCCTGGTACACGAGTAAGAGCACTCGTACGGGTACGGGTAATCCTGAAGATTTGTAATAAACGAGTGCCGTATGGGTATCGGCAGTCCGAATTTCGAAAGACATGTGTGCGGAGTCCTGGAAGAGAACTTTGGAAGGTCATGTGAGCGTTCCGAGACGTTACATGTGTATTTCACGGAGTGCTGCATTAATGACATCATAGGCGGAGTATCGCTTCAACTGATTCCTGGCTGGCAGTTATGTTACTCTCGGTTACTCGCACAGAGTGCTTGGGGGGGGGGGGGGGGGGGGGCAGCAGTGCAGCCCCCATGAGACCAGCCTTGCTGCTCTCGGTCCTCGCCCCCCCCGCCCCCCCGCGCAATCATCCAGTCTCTCACCCTCCCCGCCCCCGGCCAATCATCACTCGCGGGTTGACGCCCCATGCTGGTGGCTGCCCCCCGCAGCGGCGATGCCTCCGCGCCGGTGGTGGAGTACTCGCCCGCGCCCAAGGGGTCCCCCGTCGCGGTGGACCCTGTCAGCCTGGCGCTGGACGTGGTGGCGTACATCGCGCTGGACATGCCGCTGGCGCACGCCGTGGAGGATTACCTGCTGCCCAGCGTGCTGCGCCAGCTCAACGGCTGCGCGCGGCTGCTCATGCAGCAGTCGTACATCCACCAGGTGCGCGTGGACCCCAACCCTGTGATCCATCTGGCCATATGCCTCCCCTGACTGGATGTGCGCTTTTATTGCCGAAGCCTCCGTGTTGTTACCCCGTAAGTCATAGCCTCCGGGAATGGTAATCAAACATGCACAGGTGCCGGCGCGGTTATAGTATAAACCCTGCGAATAAGCACCCGCCCTGCTTGTCAGAGGCCACATGTAGACGAACATATGGCGGAAGTAAAGCAAATGTTATCGTAGGTTGCACGCACGCCCAATGTGAGGAATACAATGAGACTATTTTGATGGCAGAGTTTTTAGACGTTGAAAGTTCCCAGGTTGGGAATAAATGTCCGTCACCGACCTCCAAATATCACTTAGTCGTACTGCGAGATGCGTCATCAATTTGCTTGATGACCGTGATGGAGCGTCGCCCACCCAGGGCGATCCAGTAAATTGATCGCTGGATAGGCAGCGATCCAGTTGAAAGGCCGTCGTAGCGGCTACGCTGTCGCAGAGATTTTACAGAGATTTCACTGATGTCCTCTCTTGGAGACGGAAATAGTTGTTGCCGGTGCGTTGTACTATTTCATGTCTACGTAAACGCGGATATTCGTATGCATATACTTGCAGGCGCGATCGTACCCAGCGTTATTCGCACAGCCCTGTTGGTGCGTTGTAGCTTTGCGTGCGTGGCCAGAAGGTAATGGTACATCAATTCCCAAGCTCTTCGTTCGTTTAACAATCAATATGGAGACCGTTCCTCTCCGGCCACAACTCGGCATCCCTACCTGGCGGCTCACCTCGCATCTCCCCTCGCGCCATTGTTCGCCCCGCTTCCGCGTGCAGCGCTGCCTGCCGCAACCCCGGCTGAGGCGCCGCGCGCTGCCGCGCCCCCCTCTCCCCGTCTGCCTGCGCAGCTAAAGGTGTACCAGTTCAAGCTCGCGACGCTGCCCTTCCACCTAGCCTCCGCCTACAGCGTGCCCAAGGGCGGCGACGCCACGCCCGGGCGGCGTGGAGCGGGTGGACGCCAATAACGTCGCCAAACGCCGGCTGCTGCACGAGATCCTGGGGCTGCCCGCGGACCGCCCGCTGCTGCGCGTGGCCAACGCCTGGCAGCCGGGGGCGTCCACCGCCGACCCGGGCTCCGCGCGCCTGGCCAACGTCCACGTCGGGCTGCCATCCTCGGGTGAGAGATATACTTTATATACATGTATATGTATGTAGATATGTATATACATCTATATGTATATATATATATATATAGAGAGAGAGAGAGAGAGAGAGAGAGAGACAGAGACAGAGACAGAGAAAGAGGATGCTTACTGCAGCGAGGGATGCGAAGGCTGCCATCCCCATGCATTCGATTTCATTCTAAATACGCTATTTCTTGGACGCTTTAATCACGCCACGGGGCATCATCCGCAGGGCTATAGGAAATGATGCCAGGGGGGGGGGGGGGGGGGGTTAGTCGTGTGAGGGCCATGCTGGGCTCGCTCAGCCCCCTGCCCGCGGCGCTGTGCTGTGCTGTGCTGTCTGCCCCGCAGGTGTGGGTGGCACGGTGTCCCTGCTCTCCGGCGACTACGACTACTACCACTACATGCAGGACCGCTTCGACGACGCCGGCTGGGGCTGCGCGTACCGCTCACTGCAGACCATCATGTCCTGGTTCCGCCGGCAGCACTACACCGGCAAGCCGGTGCTGTCCCACCGGTGCGCCCCCCCCCCCCCCCCCCCCTTCCCCCCCTCCCCCTCCTCCCCCCCACACCCCCACACCCCGCCGCGCCCCTCGAAGGCTCCATGCCAGGCCGGCTGACAGTCGGGGCCTGCCCATGTCAAGAACCATGGTCAACCCAGGCTCCGAATACCGGTTCACGATCCGGTCTGAGAATTTTGCCGGGCGCATCAAGCAATCAAGGCCAACTAGCGCGTAGGTGGCAATTAATTCCAAACTGCGGTGCCTTGGTGGCAATTAATTTGCCACCCTTCTAGCGTTGCAATACACCGCTTGCAATAAACCTGATTACTCGAGTACTGGTACTGCCAGGACGATATGTTACATGTGCGTTGCACTCATCGTACTAATAATGTGAATGTAGGAATCGTTTTCGTTATCTCATCGTCGTGCATCGGTCCGCATTCCTATACCGCTATCTATATACAAACAATGCACGTGTACTTTTCCAGAATGAATGGGCAGTACAAACCCGAACAATACATTTAATGCTTTCCGAAATGGATTGGCAATACGACTACGGGTAAGATGCATCTGCCATTTTTTTTTCAAATTATTCCAAACTATTATCACATCTTCTATTCTACTGAAATTGCCACACTTGCATCCTAATAGAGTGGCAAGTTGATCTGATGCATCGGGCGAATCGGGCCTGGATTAGACTCCGCATTGAAAACTATTGATCACCTCAATGTATTTCCATCCTACTGATCATCGCTTGTGTAGATCCACTGTGATGCATCCGATCTTGACGTTGTATAGCGGATCCTTGAAAAGTCGGCGGTGTTGACACGTGCGGCTGCTTGTGGCGCGCAGGGAGATCCAGCAGATGCTGGTAGACATGGGCGACAAGCCCGCCAAGTTTGTGGGCTCGCGCGAGTGGATCGGCGCCATTGAGCTGAGCTACATCCTGGACACGCACATGGGGGTGCGCCACGCGCCACGCCGCGGCGTGCTCGGCGCCAGTGCTGCCGGCCCTCGCACCGTCAGCGCCCTCGCCGCAACCCTTCTGAGCGGCCGCCTGTGCTGGTGCCCCGTGCCGCCAGGTGACGTCCAAGCTGATCACCGTCTCCGCGGGCGCCGACATGCCGAGCAAGGCGCGAGAGATTGCGCGCCACTTTGAGACGCAGGGCACGCCCATCATGGTGCCTCTCTCACCTGCACCCCCTCCCCCCCTTCTCCTAGAGCCGCTCATGCCCCAGGCAGGAGGACTGTCTTATCACCCGCGTTGTGTGACAATCCATGTGACATGCCCCCCCCCCCCCCCGCCCCATTCCCCCTTTGGCGGCTTCCCGCTGCCTGCCCCCTGGCACTGATGGATGTGCGGCCCGTACCCCGCCAGATCGGCGGCGGCGTGCTGGCGTACACCCTGCTGGGCATCGACTACAACGAGGAGACGGGCGACTGCGCCTTCCTGATCCTGGACCCGCACTACACGGGCGGCGAGGACCTGCGGCTTATCCACGGCGGCACCTGGGTCTGGTGGAAGAAGATCGGCGACAAGGCCGCGGCGGGCGGCGAGCTGTTTGTGCGCGACGCGTTCTACAACCTGCTGTGCCCGCAGCGCCCCAACGCCATCTGACCCGGCTTTAGCCCAGGCAGGCTGAAGCGAAGCTGGATCGTGGGAATCTTGGGACTGAAGAGTCCATCATCCACCGGCACGTGCCCGGAAAATACTCTTGCCAAGTGGTCAATGTCTTCCGTGGCGTCGCTCTCCCTGCCCGACCCCAGTTCCGATTACCGCCTTCGTAATATTTCCAATAGACGGATGTATATTACAAAGTTGCCACGAAATTTAAGAAAATTGCGCCTGGCGACCCCCCACAGTCTCTCCTGTGCACACTTTCTGAGTGCCGCGCGGGCACCCGTAGTAACGTATTTGAAAATTGAAATTTCTTACAAATTTTCTCCTGCCGGTCTTTCGACCACACATGCTAGTTCCCTACGTACATGAACCCGCTTAGGGCGCGCTGCCCCCCCCCCCCCCCCCCCGTTGAGGTGGCATTGTTGCACGTAGCATGAAGTCCTCGAAGAGGCAAGTCCAAAACAGCAACGAAGATCGTCGACATTCCCGGCAAGCCAGGCGAGCGCTGCCAGGTGTATGCCTCTGCTTGGCAAGATACCCAGCCCATGATGCTCAGCTGCGGCAGTGATGCTTTGGCCCTATCTGCTGACCGCCTGAGCAAATACAAAGACGGCAAGGTCACCAAAACCATGTGCGCTGTGGAGCACTGTGGAGCCGGCTATGGTCTGCACGATGCGCCCTGCGCCGGCATAGTCACCCGGCGTAGGGCGCCCTCCCAGCAGCCAGCATAGTGATTCCTCATAGGCTTAACCCCCTCCTGCAGCACCACGTCCCAGCCCCGGGCACCCATCCCCCCGTTTGTGTGGGGAGGCTGTGAGGGGCCCCGCCCCTCAAATCGCCTAGCACGGAGGGATCCCATGAAGCCCGGCATCCCACCTGTATTAGCATAGTAACCACTCACACCTGGACTCAGTGCAGCATGAATCACATCGCAGCTTACGGACCGTGGGCTGCGAAATTGGAAAGTCCGCGCCGCAGGTGGGACAACGGATATGCCGCGGCTGCATCTCACCATGGCATGTACGGTGCTTCGTCATGGCGCTGCCCGTAGGGCGAGCGGCTCGAAAAAGTACAGACATAGCATCCCCATTTTGCCGCCAGGCTCCCGCGCGCGGGTGCCTGTATCTGCCTTCCGGATAGCAGGACGGTGCACCTCCGATGTAGCGCAATCGGCTGCCCCGCAGGCGCTATCCCACCGGATACACACTCGGTCTATCCGCACCACCCTGACAAGCCATCGCAGAGGGGGGTTGCCATCGGCGTGGCAGGGGCGCTGAGAAGAGGCACCTCGACCCCTGGTGCGATGGGGATTGCTACCTCCCCGCTGCAATGGCTGGAGGATCGCTGCGTTCCGAGGGGCGCTCAACCTCGGAATGTAGGGTTTCTAAATCCGTTACCCCTACCGGCGCATCAGCTGCCCACATTGCCTTCACCTGAGGTGCGCATCGAAAGGTTGCAGCCGGGGGGAATGCACATGCGGAATCCAGCCCACGCAGTGCAATGGCCGGTACGAGTGGCGGCGTCCGACGGCGGCCGCTGACGAGCAAGTGAAGGGCCGGCGCGGGCAGACAGGGGCGCTTTGGGGGCTGAGGGCGCATTTCATTTTACATGTGGTTGGGGGTTCAGGGTCTACTTGGACTTGCCGGCCCTCTTGGCGGCCTTGCGCGTCCACTTGGCCTTGACGGGCACCACCTCCGGGGTGCCGCCCGCGGCCGCGATGCTGGCCTTGGCGCTCTCCGAGAAGGCGGCCGCCTTGATGGTGAGCGGCTTGGGCAGCTCGCCCTCGCCCAGCACCTTGAGCGGCAGCTTGGCCTCCTTGCCGGACAGGTTGAGCACGCGCTTCTCCTTCAGGGTGGCCAGGGACACCTCGTCGCCCTCCTCAAACTTCTCGACGAGGTCCGACAGGTTCACCGTCACGAAACCCTTCTTGCCGGCGGGGTTGCCTGCACGCCCACAACCAACGCCCGCGCCGGGTCAGCCCAGCCACAACGCAGGGGGGGGGCTCTATCCTACCACCGCTCAATGGCATGGCGCTCGAGTCAAGAAGAGGAAGGGGGAGGCCAGGGGGGGGGACAGCATACCACCGCAGATGCCCTTCAGCTTCGGCAGCTTGCGGTACATGGGCAGCTGGCCGCCCTCAAAGCCAGGGCGGGTGCCGGAGCCGGACCGCGACTTCTGGCCACGCATGCCGAAACCGCAGGTGCCTCCCTGCAGGATGAGGTGGCCGACAGCGGTATTACGCCGTTGCTCTCAGGACGCAATCAAGACCTTTTGACATTAACCGGGTATTTGATAACATACATCGGATGTTCCACCCTATATATGATAGATGATGAGTCAACCGATGCCAAAAATCCGGACAGCAGCCAACGTCACGCAAAGGTGGGCGCCCGCGGCGCACCTGGCCAGCGCTGTAGCCGCGCCCCTTCCGCGTCTCCTTCTGCCTGGAGCCCTTCTGGGGAGACAGGTTGTTCAGGCGCAGCCGCTCCGCGAGCTCCGCCTTCACGGGGCCCGCCGCCACACGCAGGGGCGCGGCGCGCAAGGGCTTCACGGCCAGGGCGGTGCCCTTGAAAAAGGAGACGCGGGAGGCAGCCTGTGGTTGGGTTTCGGGAAGGGGGGGGGGGGGGGGGGGGGGGGGGAATTCGACGGGCCAGGTCAGCCGCCCTGGCTTCGCTCGCCGAACGCTGGGCTGGTCCAGCCACAAGCTGCCGAAGAAAGGCGAGAATATTGAATCCACCTCCCCGCCCCCGCCCCCCCAACCGCCCGGGCGCCCCCCTGCCGCGCCATATCCCTCGCCCTCGTGCCAGACCGGCCCAGTCGTGCCGGCTCAACGGGCAGCGCCGACACACGGACCCCCAGGCGCCGCAACCGGCTCCTGTCCAAACCTCTTCCCGGGCAAGTTGGGCGCCTTAAGGCCTGACAGCTCCCTCGAACACCCCTTTCCGTGACCCCAGGGCGTAGCGTTGTCCGCGGCGCCGACCCAAGGCCCGCCGCCGGCGGGCGTGACCCGGCCATCGCTGCGCGCATTGGGCTCAGAGAGAGGCGACATCCGGGGGGGGGGGGGGTGGGGGGAGTGGAGGGGCGCTCGGCGCACCTGCATGGCTGGTGCCCGGGGGACAGCGACGCGGGCGGACATCGTGCTCAGGGGTGGACTCGGCAGCAGCGCGGCAGCAGTGCCGGGGCGGAGGCAAAGGGGCGGTGTGGCGGGGAATGGGTAGCGTGGCGGCTGGCGCGGCGCCGCGATGCTCAGGGTGCGCGTGCGGGGGTGGAGCGCAGGCGGCGGCGCGCGGACGAGCTGCTGCGCACTCGGCACGCGCTGCGGGTTTGGTTGGGCCGCTCAGTAGTTAATGCAGTGTGTGGACAGGGTGGAAACCCGACAATCGGATTGAGTGCGGGAACATCACTACTACGGTACTGGTACCAGCAGTACACATCCTGAATACAGGGTATGGCTGTACTGTAGTTTACTCGTACGAGCAGATATGGTTGTTTCCAACGTGGCGCGTC
The DNA here is from genome assembly GCA_006384855.1 of Tetraselmis striata. Classification (NCBI taxonomy): domain Eukaryota; kingdom Viridiplantae; phylum Chlorophyta; class Chlorodendrophyceae; order Chlorodendrales; family Chlorodendraceae; genus Tetraselmis; species Tetraselmis striata. The sequence continues at coordinate 151,715 of VCJN01002572.1, forward strand.
CTCGTGTCAAGTCGCAGTTGATCCGCGCCAGGGTAGTACTAATACGAGAAACTTCCGAATTAAACAACATTGTCAAGCGGCCGCTGTCGGAGATGCCCATGCGAGTTCCGACAGACGCCGCGCAGCAGCAAGGTTCACTCGCCGTCGCCTTCACGAATTCAGCATACTGCATTCTCCGGCCTCAGCAGCACGAATAGCGACATGCTGTCTGGCTTCCCTGGTTTAGACGATTTTGTACATTCACAGACGAGAGTAGACCTGGCAGCTCGAGGCAGAATGCGCGGACACTACACAGAGAGCAGATGCAAGGAGTGCTGCCGAAATGCTGTGAAATGCTGTACTCCTCCGGAATACTCGTCAGGAGAAAACACCTGGACATTTGTCTGAAAGATCTGTAGTATCAGGCCATTACCTGCCAACCCATTCAACCGTTACCAAAAGTTTGAATCGGTGTATGTGCTTTTTATTTTTTCATCGAGCACTCATGCTTGCATGCAGTAAACATGGCCTGCAAGACGACTGTGAGGAATTCCTAGCGAGATGTTCCGAGTGGCGTCCAACCCGGGTGCTGACTGTGGCGACTGTTCCATCTTGATGGCATGTGCGCTCGCAGCAGACAACTAGCTGTCAGATCTGGATTGCAAGCAGGCCCTGATCCGACATGATCTTGAACACCTCAAAGGCGAGGTCGAACGAGTGGCGAGCTGTGAAGCCCTGGATGTTGTCGAAGTAGTGATACCTGGGCGGAGGACGAGGGGACTCAGCCGCATTCCTGCCAAAGCATGCCACCCATGGAAAGGACGCGGTGGCTGGATGAGGAAGCGCAACTCCGAGCGCACACACACTCACACACACACACACACACACACACACACACACACACACACACACACACACACACACACACACACACACACCTGTACGAGCGGTTCTTCCCCTGGTACGAATCAAAGCCATACAGGTTGACATGGTCGCACACCTGCGGGGTTTGCGCACATGCGCAACACAGAGGGGCATCAGTGTCGCGCTAATATGCGCTTTGTTTGGTGCCTCAAGAAGCGCTGACTGCAGGCAGGGCATGGCGGGGTAAGGGGCGGCCGGCACCTGCAGAGCAAACATGAGGGTGAAGAAGCCGCTCATGGGCTTCCGGTTGAAGTTGCGGTCGCTCTCCTGCTCAAGGAGGAAGCGCAGCTGGATCCACACCGTGTGGAAGCTACAATGGGAAGGGGGGGGGGGGGGGGGGGCATTGGATGCCCATATATGACGAGAGCATATGATGGCGCGAGCTGAGGAGGGAGAGCGGTGGGAGGGAAGCCCCACCTGTTGACGATGAGCGGGTTGAGCAGCAGTGCTGACGGCTCCTTTTGCAGTAGTGGCAGCAGGATGTGCTGCCGCACCTCTGGCGCCGCCGTCTCAAACATCACGACGTGCTCGGGGTGCCCTGCGGGGGATAGCGGCACGGGCACACCGCCCGTCAGGTTAGACATGCTCCGCATATCCACAGCAAACAGACCTGGCTGAGGTCGCGGCTCCTGGCTGCGGCCAGGAGCAACACCTCCAGGGTGAGGCCCCACGAGAGCATACCATCCCCCCCCCCACACACCCCACCCCCACACCCACCCTTCTTCTGCCTCAGCTAGCAGCGCCCACCTGCGCCCGCGATGAACTTGTCCTTGCTGGGGCCGAGCAGCATCTCCTTCACGTTGTGCGCGTTGACGACGTTGAAGGTGGACTTGCGGCCCGCCCACTGGCCAAAGCCGCGAAGCGAGGCGAGGTTGATGCGGAACACCGCATCGTGCTTGTCTATCTCCTACAAGCATGGGCCAGCCCCTGAGGAGAGGCGGACAATAGGTGTGTGTGCGTGTGTGTGTGTGTGTGTGGTCCTGGGGGTGGAGGGGGGGGATAGTACGTTGGAGCAGACGGCGGTGCGGTGGCGGGCACGCGCGGAAGGGAGGGCACCTCGCCATTGCTCTTCAGCAGCAGCACGCCCGAGTTGCCCACCACGGCGCAAGTCTCAAAGTGCCATGCGCTGTCCTGGTCCGGCAGCAGCCGAATGAGGCTCTGCAGTGGCGGCGGGCATGGCGCAGGGTGAGAGGCACGCCGCGAGCCAAATTACGAAGCTGCTGATGTGCCGCCACATGCACAGCGCGGCGCGGCGCTGGTGCTGGCGCTTGCCTTGGGGTAGTGATAAACGGCCGTGCCGTTTTCGCCCTGGTACTCCAGCCAATCGCGCTCCAGCTGTGCCAGGATGGCGGAGAGGGAAGGGGAGGGGGGGGGGGGGGGGGGGGGGGGGGGATCGCGTCACGCCGGGTAAATGGCACCGCAACTGCGACGGCAATCGCTTTGGAGGGTAGGGGCAGGGGTGCAGGACGATTCCACCTGCTCACTGCTCTCTCCCATAAACTGCGCCATGTTCAGTAGCAGCGGCGTCTCCTCCCCCAGCCGCTTCACCCGCTTCAGCACATCCCACGAAGCCACGGCCTCCTCTGCAGTGACCCTGAGCCCCCCGAACCGACCCAGGCAGCACCCCACCCGGTCAGCCTGCCGCCCCCCTCCCCAAGGTGAACCCATGCGCTCCAGGAGTCGTGACACGTATCAGAGGTTGTTCAGGCGAAGCAAAGGGAAGGTGGCACACCGCTTCTGCTTCTTCCTGCGCCAAGTCTCGAGCTCTGCACCGTGCCATAAAGCAGTCGGCATCCAGATGGGCGTTGAGGCAAGAGGTCCCCATAACCATGGCATGCAGAGGGCGCCTCAAGGCATGACTTAGAAGTAAGGGGAAAGGGGGGAGGAGCAGCCCACCTTCAGCCCCGTTCCCGATCCCCTTCCGCCCGCCCTTGCGCCCCTCTGCCGCGCGCCGCCGCGCTGAGTTCACCCCGCCCATCATCTGCTTCTCCAGCTGCTTTATCTGCATCTCCCGGCCTGCCGCGGTCGCCGGCAGCGCTTAGCCTAGAGGGCAAGGCAAGGCAGATGGGGAAAGGGGCAACGCAGATGTACGCAAGGGTGAGGCGCCGCACTCGGCGGCAGGCTCAGCGCGGATATTTTGATATCCGCCACCGGGGGGTACGGGTTTGGATACCCCTCCGAGCTGCTCCCGCTGCTGCTGCCGCTCTTCCGCCTGCGTAGACCAGGCATACCGCAGCTCAGCCACCCATGGAATGACGCGGCCCTTTGTCGGAGCTGCGAAGCACGGACTTCTGAGAGAGGGTCAAGAAGGATGCGGCAGCGGCATGGGTAGTTCCTCGAGCTTTGTGAGGACATTTTCATTGGGGGAGGGGAGAGGGGAGGGCACCTGGCATGCCGCCGACCGCCTGATGCTTGCACCTGGTTCGGCACAAAGGTGTTGAAGATAATCCCAAGGAGCGAGGCAGTTCACCTCGCAGAGATGTGCCAGAAGGAGAGGGACATGAGAGGAGAGTGGGGGGGGGGGGGGGGGGGGGGGGGGGGGGGCTTGCTCACCGCATCTCCTGGTCCGCTTCCACTGTGCCAGTGCATCGGCCCCCTGCCGCTCATCATGGTGAGTCGCGCCTTCTCACCGGAAAAGGGGATTAGCAGCAAGTAAGCTCGGGCGAAAAGGGATGAGAGGGGGGGGGGGGGGGGGGGGGGGGCGGGGAAGGGGACGCTCTTTGCAGCGATGCGGCTGGTCCTTACTGCCCGCCGGAGGAGAGGAGCGCCTAAGGGCGGGAGGAGGAAGGGGCCGACGAGTAAGGCCATTGCGCGGGGTGCGCACCGCTATCGTGAGCGCCGTGACCAGCAGCGCGGCGGCCTCCAGGCGGCTGGCGCCCCAGCCGCCGCGTGCCCGCGGCATGCCTGAGTAGCCTGATCCCGGCGCCCGTTCTACGCAGGCCGCTGAGTAGACGTCCGCAGCCACTGGCAGGGGGCAGCGGTGTGTGGGACGAGAACGACGGTCATCGCACCTTCGCCAACTCGCTCGACAAGACGACTACTGGTATGCGTCTTGCAGAATACGAGTACGAGTTTGGACCTGGCAAGAGGTCACGATGAGAGGAGAGTGCCTCACTGCATAAGCACGTTCAGATAAGGATGGAGATAGTCGCCACCTGCCCTGGTACGGTAGCGACGAAGCCGTATCTGCCGTTTTTTTTTCAACTGCCGCTCCGCGCCGAATTCTGACCTGCTCCGCCGGCGCCGGGGCGGGCGCGCAGCGAACAGTGTTCTGCCACAGCGCAAAGGATGCTGGTACAGGGTACAGTAATAACCACTAAAGATCGTACAGCAGGGATGAACAATCTGACAATATCGCTGCCATAATAAAACAGGTGCGATTTAATTTTATGTTTTAGAACCCCCCCCCCCCCCCCCCCCCCCCCCCCCCTCTGTTCCCCCCCCCTCTACTTTATTTATGTTGATCTCACAGTACTTAGTAGAACATGCCCAAAGTTGCATAATAACTACTACTGGCATGACTTTTCTTTATGGTCTTATGGATGGTTGTGTGCAGAAGGGTGTTCCCTGCCATATGCAAGCATAAACTGGAGAGGGGTGGGGCACTTTTTGGAACCATCACCATATTACAGTCAGCATCATGACAAACCAACCATACGGTGGCCCTATCCACCCCTCCATGTAGTGCTATGATGACGCTAAGCTGTTGTATGCCACTACTATGTGTTGTTGCTCTCACCGCATTGCGCTGCCCTGCTGCGCAATGCTGCATGGCTATCAAGTCCTCGCATCTTCTCAGCACAGCTGGCCTTGGCGCCCCTCACGAGCACATGATAGCCGGCACTCTCACAGGTTTTGCACTAAGGCAAAACAATGGTGTATACAGTCTGTAACGCCTCATCTATGAGTCCTCCGTCTCCATCACCTAGACATTAGCACAACGCATCGTCAGTGGGGCCAGTGGGGCAAGCGTACGTGAAGGGGGGCTGGGGACAGTACATAGTGGCAGCAGACCTCGCCTGATGATGATCCTGCACACTTCGCACACAAGGTGGGGATGAACTTCCAAGTGGGGATCTTCTTGTGTGTGTAATATACTCAATCTCCACCGGAGCAGCACATGTCAGGAGGGAATCACACACAAAGGAAGCGTGATGAGGATGGTCCTCATCCAGAGATTGCATGCCACACATGTGTCAGAATTCTGACCGTCTGCAAGGCCATTGGCAGCCAGCCAGCCAACTGCGCCACAGCAATAAGGCAACATGATGGTTAATCATTGGCGTGTCAGTTGCATATGATATACTGAATGTGGCATGCAAGGGGGGGGGGGGGGGGGGCGAGCAGCTCACGGCTAGTTGGTAGTCTCCTCATGTGTGACAGCTGGCTCATCAGCTCGCGATGGAAGCACCATGTTGCAACATGCTTGCCAAGAGACGAAGCGCCTCGGCTTCTATTGGCAGCTCGGCTTCTTGCAGCGCACAATTCCACGTAGCTGCCCAATGCCTCCGATCTGAAATCCCGTCGGATTGCCAACTACACGAGCACGGGACGATACGGCAGTGGCAGTGTCTTGCCTAGCAGCCGGTTTTGTTGGTTGTTCAGTAGGCGCTGCCGGGTGCGACTGCTGGCCAAGGCCACAGCCCCAGCCACTCCCGCTCGAAGTCGAGCATAGACTTGGCAAGAAGCATGCCTTCCCATATCACAGTGATCTTCAGGCAGAAGTCGTTGTTGTCAACTTTCTTGGCGCGGAGGGGTGAGATGGTGGGTTAGGGTGGGCCAGCACGAGGTGTCTGTCCAGCCCAGCCAGGCGCCGTCCAAGGATAGGCCCAGCCTGGATATTAGAGACCTTCCGTGCGTTATCTAGACGCTATCCACGTAACCAACACAGTATATGAAGTAACTTGACAGTTGAATCAGCGATGCGTCGATTTTTCAGAAACTATTAAAAGAACGGGTTCTATATCACTGGCCTACAGTTCCATGAATTGCATTGCCAGCGCTTTGAAGTACCAGCAGCGAGCGTTTGCGTTGCCAACGCTTGGAAGTACCCGAGTTTTTTTTTTCCATCAATACCAGCAGCGAGTAGCGAGTACCAGTACCAATACCACCAGTTCTACGCTAGGGAAATGCCCTTATTGTAATTCACACCAGTACCAGCAGTACCAGCAGCGAGTAGCGAGTACCAGTACGCTTTGAAGTACACTGTGAGATTCAGATGTGACGTAAATGTGCCCTACTGGTGACGAACGACGACATACGGGGACGATACGGGACGGACGAGGGACGTGGATTTCATACCCAGTAGCGACGACTATCGCGCGCGACCTGTAAAGTACTATATGAATTTCTCGTTTCCATAATTTCATCAAATTGATATGCGCACGCGGGCTCGCGTGTCGCCCGCCGACGCGGAGCACCCGGGCTAAGTACAGGCGGATGTACGCACTCATTGCACATCGCCGCACATCGCTGACCGCACATCGCTGACCGCTGACCCCGCGGTGTGCGGCGATGTGCGGCACGACGGGCGGAGGTGTGGGCGGATGTAGGTGGTACGGTAGGTGGTAGGCGGTAGGTGGTGTTCGTAGGTGCGCGTTTTAATGCAGCCGCCCTAACTGCTGATGATTGTGTAACGCCCCAGCACGCGCATGAAGTATGGGGTCGCCTCACGGTCACCGCCGCTCACCGTTGAATCAAGCGCGGACAGCCGCGCACTCGCATCTGTGTTGCCTGCCGGTGGTGGGTTACATCCACCCCAACTCTCAACCCCCCCCCCCCCCCCCGCCCCCCGCGCGCGGCAGCAGGCATGCCGGCAAAGGGATGGATAGCGAGTGTGTCGAAGGATGGCGTGTACTCATGCAAGCACTGCCGGGGCAACGTGACGGGCACTTGTGATAAGATGGCGCGAGAGCGGCACTTCCTAAAATTCCCGAACTGTAGCCACTCGTTGAAGCGTGCGGCTAAGTTGCGCCGCAAGGCCGCCTTATCACAAGCAGCAGCAGCAGGGGCGGCAGCAGCAGCAACAACAACAACAGGGGCGGCAGCAGGAGTAGCTGCAGCCGTCGGAAACGGCCCGCCGGCGCCGGTCTCGGACGACGGCGGCTCGAAGGTGGACGATGTGATGGGCGTGGGGGAGGACCCCGTTGGCGAAGACGGTATGGACATCGACGCGCCTGCGTGGCCGCCGGCGGGCGTGGAACCCGCGATGAGGGCGTGATATGGAAAAGCGATCCCGGCGACTTCTACATGAAGGTCATCGCCAAGAAGTTCCGGGGAGTATGGCACTACGGCGTGATAACCGGCGTCGTTACCGAGTGGGTGTTGGAGGACTACGGCGGGGCGACCCAGTGGCGCGCTGTTTTCGAGGACGGGGGCATTGTGGGCCTTCTGCGTTCAGAGGTGAGTGGGCCCGGCCTGCGTGCTGGTGGCACCACTCAACTGCGGTTGTATGGAATCACACGCACCCGCCCGGTCGGCGTGGCAGGTTGTGGAGGCTATGACGGCTGCCCAGGAGCACCCCCCTGTGGATGCGGACGGGGAGGCTCGCTTGGTAACCGTCCATGAAGGCGATGACTTGTCTAGTGAATCACGCACCTTGCCCGGCGTGCGGTCAACACAACCCGGCTGGCGGAGGCCAAGCAGAACACTAGCTGCCATGGCGTGTGCCATGTGCATGTGGTCCGGGGCTATGTCAGCATGGTCAACCTCTTCCCCCTCGCGCCGTTCCACCTGTTTTTTTTTGGCTTGGGAAGGGACTTCTGGAGGAAATTTGTCACCGTGCAGGGCCACATTGGATTCCGAGCTATGAAGCAGGAAGACCGGCGCCAGGCTTTAGTCCCGATACCCAGCAACTTTGAACGCGGGTTGCGCCCTTCGTTTGCAGTGTCCAAGAATCGAAAGGTAAACCCCTCCCCCCCCCCCCCCCCCCCCCCCGGGCGTGGGCGTGGGCGTGGGCGTGACGGCATTCCCCTCCATGACTGCAGGGTCAGGCAAGGTGACGGTGCAGCCCGGCTGGGTCATGGAGGACTGCTTGCACCACATGGAAACGTTTTCCATTCTTAACGCCGGTCCGCTCCTCGAGGAGGCCCGGGTGAAGGCGATCATGCCCGAGAAGGAGCTCGCGTCCCCAGCGGTGGTGCGTTCGGTGTCACGACTGGCGGTGCTTGGGCACATGTACAAGCGCCTGCAAGGAGCTGCGTGGTTCGTCACGCGGTGGGGGTTGCAGAATGTGGTGACGGAGGAGGACGGCCCCGAGCGCAAGGCGCAGGTGGACGCGCTCACTAGGGAGGGGAGGACTCGATTCCCAGCGCGGCGCCAAGGCGCGGCGGCGGGGGCAGCGCGGCGCCAAGGCGCGGCGGCCGGGGCAGCGCGGCGCCAAGGCGCGGCGGCCGGGGCAGCGCGGCGCCAAGGCGCGGCGGCCGGGGCAGCGCGGCGCCAAGGCGCGGCGGCCGGGGCAGCGCGGCGCCAAGGCGCGGCGGCCGGGGCAGCGCGGCGCCAAGGCGCGGCGGCCGGGGCAGCGCGGCGCCAACGCGAGTGGGATGGGCGGGGCAGCGCGGCGCCAACGCGAGTGGGATGGCCGGGGCAGCGCGGCGCCAAGGCGCGGCGGCCGGGGCAGCGCGGCGCCAAGACAGCGCATACAGCGGAATCGGCGGAAAGGGATGCATTACAAGTTGTGGACGGCAGCCGCTGAAAAACTATGCGGTCATGCCGCAACAACCCCAGCACTGGCTTCTGGATACCTCTGATCTGGCTGGCGGCGGCGGGCTGCGGGATGCAGGGCCGCATGACTGAGGTGGCGGTGCTGGTGAGCCCGGAGAGTCTGCATGCGGCGGAGGCGGCGCAGCCGCATAGGCACTAGACAATGCTCTGAAGCGAGCCCCAATTGTCTGCCCAGCGCCTGCCCCAATGTAACGCACCAGCTTGGCAGCAATTGGCAGCTCTTTTGCCCCCCCTCCACCCCACAGACACACTACCAATACCAGTTTCTCATCCCGGCGGGCAGTTGATGCGTATACCCAGGCTTGTGCGTACGCGGTGCGGGGAGGGGGGGGGGGGGGGGGGGGGAATCACTATAGCTAAGCTAGTGATGTGAGATATGAGTGCAGCAACAGATATTGTGCAAGATATAATACGATGGCATGCAAGCGGGTCCCCGCTCTTCCACAATCATTGGCCCTGCTCCCTCTTGCCCCGCCCCCGGTGCCCTTTAGCTGCTCTCAGCATCCCGAGTGGGATGGGCGGGGCAGCGGTTGCTACCGAGTGAGGCGTAGCATCGTTTGCAGTAGCAACGCAGCCTTTCCGGTGTGACGCCGCCTGGATGTAACCCAGCAGTACGCGCAAAGTGCAAGTGCAAACTGCTGATGGCGGGGATCCCGCGCGCGGGGGGGGGGGGGGGGGGGGGCAGCGGCTGTGGGATAGGCGGGGCAGCGGTTGCTACCGAGTGAGGCGTAGCATCGTTTGCAGTAGCAACGCAGCCTTTCCGGTTGCATAGTGTGACACCGCTTGGATGTAACCCAGCAGTACGCGCAAAGTGCAAGTGTTACACGTCCGTGTGCCCCACCCAATGACATTGCGCCCGACCTCACTGACGGCATGTCTCGCTCTCCTTCAGCTCCTGGGCCGTCCGCCGCCTCACCCTGCGCACCCTACCAGCCGCGCGTGCCTTCTCGGAAGCCTCACACACGGCGGCGCGAGTCGCGTCGTGGAACGCGTCCCTGACATGGCGGAACTCCGCCCTCACCGTGGCCGTGGTCGGGCAGAGGACTGCCCGCTGATGGGTCGCCATGCATGGGTACTTGGGGCCGCACAAAGCCGGGGTGCCGTCGCAGCAACACTCCCAGTCCGTCCGTTGGCCGCAGTCCACGCATGACGGGCGTCCGGCCAGGACACGCACATGATAGTGCATGTGGCCGCCTCCCGCCACTGCTCGTAGTGCTCCGGTCAACATGGCGACGAGCAAGTCGGCATGTCCCGCAGGTGGCTGCGGGGCGGGTGGCGCGAGCGCAGCCTCGCTCGCCTCGACAACCCCCTCAGCCCGATCAGTCGCCTCGACCACGGCCTCCTCCGCCTCCTGACGCGGCGCACCAGGCGCATCATCGTCGCCTGGCAGGGCGCCCTCCCCCGCAACGGCGCCGTCGGCGGTGGCCGACGCCGTCGTGGCGGGGTGTTGTGAGGAGGTGGCCCTAGACATAGGTGGGGCCGGCACCGCCATGTGTTGCTCCACATGCGGTGCGGTTCCTGACGCGACAGCTCCGTCGCACCAGTACCGGCGCCGGCACCCCACGCCTGCTGGGATTACCACCAACCGGCATGTTTCCTTTGGGAGGCGGTTCATCCGCGTCGGAGGTGAGCGGCGGTGCCTGTGTGGGTGTGAATACTGCCCGGCCATTAGGGCTCCCGCCGCCTGCCGCTCCGCCGACCCAAGCCGCGGCGTGTGCTGCGCCCCGCATAGTCGCCTCGAATATAATATACATGACGCGGGGACGGGGGGGGGGGGGATTCGTGCGTTTCGTATGTCGGCGGAAAGGCGTGCGAAGCTGCGGCTGGCGAAGGTGGTGGAAATAAGCGTGGCGGCGTCGGCGGCGTATTACCGTGCGTGCATGCGTGCGCAACCCCGCGGCAGCAAGCGCCGGACTCGGCGTGTGCCGGCGGCAGAGCTGCGAAGCCATGGACACGGTACGGGATGCCAAGTCTGGCTAAGCAACTGCCGAGGCTGGCGGCTTAACCCCCATGTCCGGCGGTTAAGGGACGGAAAGTGCGTAGAAGTTGATCGGCAAAGCGGGCATATAAGCCTGGCTGTGCTAGGTTCCTATTAAGTAATGGCGGTTTGTGCTAAGTAATTCGTAGGGGTGGACCATGCAGCGCAGGTAGGGGGCGGTATAAATGAGGCCGGGCACATATACTGCTCCACGAAACGACACTGTCGCACGTGTAGTTGAATAGACGCCCCCCCCCCCCCCCCGCCGGGTCGGCCCGCCGGGTCGGCCCGCCGACCCGCCACGGCATGTAATAGCTGTCATGCATCGCCGGGGTATGTGTGAGTGGATGCCCCGCCGCCACACCCCCCCCCCCCCCCCCCCCCATTTACACTTGTGCACTCATTAAGTTTGGGCTGGTTTCGGAGCAGTACATGTACGTATGTATATACATACAATGGAACGTAGGACCTGCGCGGAAAGAGGCGGGGCTGGCGGAGTGCGTTGGGGGTGCGTAGAGTAGCGTGTTGGTGAGATTCGGGGTGCATCGGACGCCGGATGCCCATCCACCCAGCGTAAAAGACGCGTACGTAATATTCACACTATATATAGTCACACGCAAATGTGTGAAAACCGGACATTCCGTGCCGGATGGGTGGGAATACGGCGTCCGATGCAGCCAAAACCCCAGCACCACGCTATTCTATGCACCGCCAATGCACTCCGCCAGCACCGCCTCATTCTCTGTCGATTTCGAAAACGCCTTCACATTATCCACCGCTAATTGCAATTGCCACCGTGTAATGTTGTCACGATGTGCGCACACAACAACACTTACTACCGGTTCCGACGCGGATGGAGGCGAGGCTTGCGGAGTGCGTTGGGGGTGCGTAGAGTAGCGTGCTGCAAATAATTGGGGTGCATCGGACGCCGGATGCCCATCCACCCGGCGTAAAAGACGCGTAATATTCACACTTTATTAACACACAAATGTGTGAAAACCGGACATTCCGTGCCGGATGGGTGGGAATACGGTGTCCGATGCAGCCAAAACCCCAGCACCACGCTATTCTATGCACCGCCAATGCACTCCGCCAGCACCGCCTCATTCTCTGTCGATTTCGAAAACGCCTTCACATTATCCACCGCTAATTGCAATTGCCACCGTGTAATGTTGTCACGATGTGCGCACACAACAACACTTACTACCGGTTCCGACGCGGATGGAGGCGAGGCTTGCGGAGTGCGTTGGGGGTGCGTAGAGTAGCGTGCTGCAAATAATTGGGGTGCATCGGACGCCGGATGCCCATCCACCCGGCGTAAAAGACGCGTAATATTCACACTTTATTAACACACAAATGTGTGAAAACCGGACATTCCGTGCCGGATGGATGGGAATACGGCGTCCGATGCAGCCAAAACCCCAGCAACACGCTATTCTATGCACCGCCAATGCACTCCGCCAGCACCGCCTCATTCTCTGTCGATTTCGAAAACGCCTTCACATTATCCACCGCTAATAATTGCAATTGCCACCGTGTAATGTTGTCACGATGTGCGCACACAACAACACTTACTACCGGTTCCGACGCGGATGGAGGCGAGGCTTGCGGAGTGCACTGGCGGTGCACAGACTAGCGGGAGACTAGATCCATTGTCGCTTATTTACAAGCACGGGCGGTGCTGCCAGACCTGATCGTCTACGGCCGATATAATATTCACACTATATTAACATCGGTGCACACCGCCGCACACCGCCGCACACCGCCGCACAACGATGCGCGCGCACATTCGTCGCACACGTTATCCCGGATTCACTCGCCGTATCCATTACGCCGTGCTACTTCAACAATAAACATTGCGAAATTACACCGACACAATGCCGCACCGACTAGCTCTTGACAATACGTGCATATAAATAGTAGTGGCGCGCTGCTCCTCGCCTCCGATGTGTCGTTGACTGCTGCGGAAGGCGGTCGTCGACTGGGTGTTAGTTTCTCCACCTCGGCCGCCGCCCCCCCCCCCCCCCCCCCTTCACCGCTCACAGCGCCATGGCCGACCTCGCCCCCCCCGGGCAAAAGTGGGCGGCGAGCCTTGTTGTCTCGCGTGTCCGCGCCGCCGGCATCGAGGAGGACGAGAAAGACATGAGGAAACGCGTGACAAGGTGGGCGCGCAACAAAACACTCCATCCTCCACATTAGCACGCACCCACTCGTGGCTAACTTGTGCCGCGCGCAGGTTCGTCCGGGAGCGCCGTAAGGCCCACCTCAACGCCAAGGCTTCCACAGTGCCAGCGGCGCAACTCGTGGTGGCCGAGGAGGCCGCATCCTCAGCCGCTTAAAGGCGAAACGATTGTGGCTTGTTGTGGGTGTCTGGGCGCAGGGGGCGTCCCGACACGAAGGTAAGGAAGCTCATGGCGGCGTCGTCGACGGCACAGCCTCCCGGGGTGGTGAAGACACTGAGGGATGACAAGAAGCGGAAGAGGCCAGTGAAGAAACGCCGAGGTAAGAAACTGACGGTCGCGGAGTCGGAGGCGCAGGCGCAGGCGCAGGCGGAGGCGGAGGCGGAGGCGGAGGCGGAGGCAGCGAGATCGTCGAAGCGGAGGGTCCCCCGGGCACGCAAGAGCAAGAACAAGCAGTAGCCCCCGCCCCCTTACCTCCCTCCCCTCACTCCCCCGGCGGGAGCGGCGGGGGGGGGGGGGGGGGGGGCGCGGGGGCGGCGGGGGGACCACGCCCGCCCGCCCCCCCCACCCCCCCCGCCGGGCCACATTCCCCGATGGCAGCTGTCGCGAATATTGTAATTCAATCATTCTTCGGCAAACCGCTGCCTGCCCCCGCCCTCCCCCTCGCGAATATTTATGTAACGTGAGCACTCTTTGGCAAAACATGGCACCCAAACCGCCCATCTGATGACCTTTGATCGGACGGCTGGCAGGCCCGTTCAGCAGTACTAGCTATAATGTACACAAAATTCCCCACTTTGGCCGAATAGTACGGCTGAGATTTGCGCTCCCATGTACTAATAGTCGTAGTTATCCACAGGACCACTCTCCATCGTGCCCGGGTACCGGGTACCGGGTACTGGATACCCGGTACCGGCGTAATAAATATATCGCGTACTACCCGGTTGTGAGGGAATGTGCGCTGGTGGTGGCTATTCCGCTATGGTGGTGGTCAAGTATGATCTGATTACATGCCGACAGGCGCCGTGCCTGATATATCAGGCGGCGCGATGTGGCCGACAGGGCGCGGGCGCAGCCCGTCATCTGACGGGCGCGCGCTACGCGCCTAATGTGCTATGATGATTAGGGCTAGTGAGGGTATAGGATATATCCTCACATTCCACCCCGCTCTGATGAATCTGAGTCATCGGATTCACTGTGGAAACCTTTGCGGGTGGTTCGCCTTGGCAGCAATGTATGCTGGCGAGGTCGAGA